>VXAV01005520.1:73311-92421 GCA_013399715.1 Alectura lathami | reverse complement strand
GTATGATGTGAAAGAAAAGTAACAATTTCAGGAAGGTAGAATCACTAATACTACCGGGAAATTTCCTCAAGAGGAAAGAGCAGCTATTGCAGCTGGTTGGCAGTGTGAAAGTGCTTGACAACTGAACGTAGCTTTTAGATTTGTCCATATCTCCAGAAACATGTGGGGCTTTTGTTCTGTTTAAAGTGGTTTCAGTCTTGGGAATGTCAGTCTTTGAAGCAGAAGTGGATGTGTTCTCATGCTGCCCAACCTGGCTGGTGACAGTAGCCATTCTTCTTTTCCTGGAAAAAGGTGTTAAATTTGTTTTGGTAACCATGTGTCTAGTCACTGTCCAATTTGACAAGAGTTGGGTCCATCTGGGTTACAAGACTCTGTGAAACTGCCATGGATCCCTAGCAGCAGGTGGCTGTGGAATGTTTGTTTGTGCGTGTGCTTACAGCAGTGGATTTGAAGCTAGCTTCTGGAATGTAACTTGAATGTAGGATTAGCAGTGAAGGGCAGGCCGAGGGTGGTGTCTTCTCAAAATCAGCACTTGCAAAATGGTACGTTTTGCTACAGCCTCTGTGGTGTAATGTCACTGGCATCAGTGGTTTCTGCTCCCTTCGTAATTCCAGTTTTGTTTCCCATTAATGTATTCTCCAGTTCCATCCCACTGTTTTCTTCCTTCTTGATTTGAAACCACTTGTAGGCATCTTTACTCCCCTCCTACTGTTGGCTTGTAGTAGAGGTCTTAGTTTTGGTCATCTTTTTGCCATCTGCTTATGTGCAGCCTTTAATGGGCAGTTTGAAATAGTAGTCCCTTCATGCCTCTTTTTGGAATCATTATACTTATTTATCTTTTGGGGATAATTCTTGTAAATAGCAATGCCATTGTTTTGTAATATGAATTAATTTGTGTCATATTGACAGGCGACATTGGAAACTATTACTATGGACAGGGGCATCCAATGAAACCTCACAGGATCCGAATGACACACAACTTGCTCCTAAATTATGGCTTGTACAGAAAAATGGAAATTTATGTGAGTAGAAGTAATATAATGTCCACTGAAGTATTTTAAGTTGCCTTTGAAGGCTTCAAATAATCTCACAAATAAATGGAGAAAAGTGGGACTAGAAGTAGAAAATACTTAGTGTGTTCAGAGCTCTCTTACTTAAAAATGAGGCGCTATTTTGTAACTGGTGAGGACTGCAGATTGCTGTCCGCTTCTGGAAGAAGTGAGAAGCAGCCCTAGAAGAAACTTTCTGTCAGTATTTGTGTGATTATGTGGGGGTGGGGTTAGAGTAACTGCACAACAAATTCAGCAGGTTTAAGCTAACAGCAGTCCTTGCCTTATGCATGACAGCACTGCTAGTAGTTTCACTGTTCTCCCTTTGGAATCGGTTAGATTTCTGTTGAGTTGTCTGTTTTAGTAAATTGTCTAATTGTTTCTGTAACTTGTTCTTCTTATCAGCGACCCCACAAAGCTACCGCTGAGGAAATGACCAAGTACCATAGTGATGAATACATCAAATTTCTCAGATCAATAAGGCCTGACAACATGTCTGAGTACAGCAAGCAGATGCAGAGATGTAAGTGTCTGTATTAGGTTAAATCTGTTTGTATATGTGCTTCCATGGTTGATGTTTAAAGCTCAATATTCAGCAGTGTGAAACTACCAAGAGTACCTACGCTAATTTTGAGTATTTTCTATTAAAAATGTTATGCTTGCAGGAATATCCTTGAAGCTCATGAAAGGATTTGCATGCACCCCTTTTCACAGAGTGTATTCTGGATGTGAAATAATACTTCTGGTAGGCCTGATGCACCAGGTTAAACTTCAGTTATGAGCTGTTTGCAAAACTGAGAAATGCGTTCTAATGCAAAATCTTTCTGAAAAGAGAATAGCTTGTAGAAGAATAGAGAAGTAAAAATAAATATTGAAGTGTGAGGTCAAGAAATGGAGTTGACTCACCCCTGTTGGAGAGAGATGTGAAAAGTGAATAATGTGCAATTTTTACTATTTTCCACTAATCAATTTTTCAGATTTTAGGAATAAGTTCAAAGCACCGTTAGAAGTGCAGTTTGACGCTATTCTGCCAATATAAAATGCAGTATTCTGACCTCCTTACAATGCCTTATTCTCAGCATACTGTGTTTCAAAGGAGTTGTACCTTTCTCAATATGTTAATCAGCACTTCTTTCAAAATATAAAGATGATCTATTTTCTTGTTAATGAGGAGACCACATGTCCTGTAGCAACAAAACACAAACCAACCAAATGAAAAAAATGGTCTGGAGTAATCTTAGCTGTTAAGAACCTTACCAACAAATGAGTGTGATTATTAGGTGTGTGGGCAAACTTTACATTTGTTTTAGTGTTTAAAATTTAGCCTGACAAAAAATGGAAAAAAAAAATAGTAGTTGAAATACTGAATGAATTCTGTATTTGTATGTGCTGTCCTTGTTTATAGCAATGCTGTTGGAATGGTGTGTTTGAAAAGTAATGCATTTCTTACACAGTTAATGTTGGAGAAGATTGTCCTGTATTTGACGGCCTGTTTGAGTTTTGTCAGCTGTCAACTGGAGGCTCTGTTGGTAAGTATACATTGTTTGTCAGATGTTTTGTAGCTTCACGTGTAAGTCAGAAACATAGAACTTTGATAGTATACTAGAAACTAAAGCAAATACAGGTTTGTTTTACATAGAAACACGAAGATTACGTTACTTATCTACCTCATATTTGGCAATTTGAATCTCAGTATTAGTAAGAGATTAGATCTAGGATCAACTATGAGATTTAATCATTTTTAAAAAATGCTGTTTCCTGTAACAGATTTAAAGGCCTTCAGAAGTTTCTGACTGCATTTCCTTCAATTTTGTGTGTCTTTTTACAGCTGGGGCGGTAAAATTGAACAGACAACAGACAGACATGGCTGTTAATTGGGCTGGAGGACTTCACCATGCCAAGAAGTCAGAGGCATCTGGTTTTTGTTATGTCAATGATATTGTGCTTGCCATCCTTGAGTTACTGAAGTAAGTTTATGATGGGGAAAAGATAAAAATTATAGAGTGTCAAATCTGAACATTTAAATGTTTGAAGACATGGATTGTAATTATAATTATTTCAGTGAGTTTTCGTAGCCCATGCTGGACTTGTACAATTCCAATTAAGAAAACTCCAAACCCTGTTCATTTTGGCTTCAGCAAGAATTTTAAACTAAAATACAGGCAAGCTGAAAAGATAGCTATTAGGAGATAGGTTTGAAACACACGCTTAAAGTGCTGTGTGGTGCTGTTGACATGCTAGAGGGAAGGGATGCCATCCAGAGGGACCTGGACAGACTGGAGAGGTGGGCCCATGCCAACCTCATGACATTCAACAAGGACAAGTGTAAGGTCCTGCGCCTGGGTCGGGGCAATCCCAAGCACAAATATAGGTTGGGTGGAGAATGGCTGGAGGGCAGCTCTGGGGAGAAGGATTTGGGGGTATTGGTTGATGGAAAACTCAACATGAGTCAACAGTGTGCGCTTGCAGCCCAGAAGGCCAACTGCATCATGGGCTGCATCAAGAGAAGCGTGACCAGCAGGCGAGGGAGGTGATCCTGCTCCTCTGCTCTAGTGAGACCCCACCTGGAGTGCTGCATCCAGTTCTGGGGCCCCCAACACAAGAAGGACACTGAGCTGTTGGAGCGGGTCCAGAGGACAGCCACAAAAATGATCCAGGGGATGGCACATCTCCCCTACAAAAACAGGCTGAGAGAGTTAGGACTGTTCAGCCTGGAGAAGGCAAGGCTCTGAGGGCTGGATAGCGGCCTTCCAGTACCTGCAGGGGGCCTGCAGGAAAGCTGGGGAGGGACTCTTTAGAAGGGCATGTAGCGACAGGACAAGGGCTAATGGCCATGAACTGGAAGAGGGGAGATTTAGGCTATATATTAGGAAGAAATTCTTCACTGAGAGAGTGGTGAGACACTGGCACAGGTTGCCCAGAGAGGCTGTGGATGCCCCCTCCTGGAAGTGTTCAGGGCCAGGCTGGATGGGGCTCTGAGCAACCTGGTCTAGTGGAAGGTGTCCCTGCCCATGGCAGGGGGTTGGAACAAGATGATCTTTAAGGTTCCGTCCAACCCAAACTATTCTATGAATCTATGAATCTTCACACAAGGATAGTGAACTTCTAGATCTTACTACTACAGGAGCTTGAATGATTCAGAGAATGACAACAGATAAAAAACAACAAAAAAAAATTAGACATGATCATGGACAAGAGGTCTGTAAATGGAAGTTAAAAACCAAAACCTTCTAAAACACCATATGCTGTAATTGCAGATGGTGGGGAAGTACTAGGGTAACAGATTTCAGAAAATGAATAGGCTTGCTCGCTCTCTGTAAATGTGATCTGTTGCTACTCGTGGGGACAGAGTAGTGATCTAGATGGTCCCTGGCCTGACCCTATTGGACAGTCATTAAGTCAGGCACTTAAGCTTCATGTGTGGTACTTGCAATCATAGACCTATTTGATTTCTCAACATACCTGTTTGCTTCCTATCTTTCAAGCCATTGTTACGAACTTCAAACAGAAATATTCAAGGAAGATTGTACACTGAGTTTTCTTGGATTGTTACATGAGTTAATGTGGCTGGTAACAGAAAAATGAAATAACAGCTGTGCTGCCGTGGCTGCAAAATAAAAAATAATGGAGAGGATTAATGCAAAAGTGATCATAAAATTACCTTACAGCAATAAAGCATCTCTAAAACTTCAGATTGTGAATATTACTTATACTATTTAATGGGACAGCATCTCTTTTTTTTTTTTTTTTTTAACCAAAAAAATACTCTAGGTGTTTGACTGCCTGGGAATAGAACAGCTGAGTCTGCTGTTGGGGGGCAGTGGAGGGAAGTAGCTGTAATCTGGAAGTGATTTTAAAGGTAGAAGAAGTTGCTAAAGGCACAAATATCTCATATTATTAAAACATTCTTTTTAATATGCATATGTTCAGGTTATAAACAGAGATTCAGGGAGTTGGGATTCTGCAGTCTAGAGGAGAGGAGGCTCAGGGGGACCTTGGAGAAGCCTTCCAGTGCCTAAAAGGGAGCATACAGGAAAGCTGGGGAGGGACTCCTTATCGGGGAGTGTAGTGATAGGAGAAGGAGTAATGGCTTTAAACTAAAAGGGTAGATTTAGATTAGACATTAGGCAGAAAATCTTTATTCTGAGGGTGGTGAGGCACTGGCACAGGCTGGTCGGAGAAGTTGTGGGTGCCCCATCCCTGGAGGTGTTCAGGGTCGGGTTGGATGAGGCTTTTTGACAGTGTGATCTACTAGGAGGTGTCCCTGCCTATAGCAGGAAGATGGGAACTGAATGGTCTTCAATGTCCCTTCCAGCCCAAACCATTCTATGAGTCCATGTATCTGCGGTCTATGAAAAGCAGTATGATTTTTCTGTGATCCAGTCTTTTTTTTTTTTATTTTATTTTTTTAATCTAACATGTATGTGAAGAAAGGAAACTTTCAGATAAAGGTGGGTTCACTATGGGAAAGTAGCCTCTTCAGTGTCTTGTTAAGAGAAAAATCTTAGCACACCCAAAATCATGTCTGCTCAGTCTTCTGTCGTCTATAGCACTATGCAGAGTGTGATGGAAATGTGTTCTGATATTGACAGACTTTGTTCTTTACTGAACAGCTTAGAGTTCAGGGGGTGTTTGCTGTTGTTTCCAGTGCTCGGGGACTTGAAGCAGCTGGTTTCTTTATCCCACTCAAACAAAATGTGAAACTCGCTGCTTAAAATTTATTTAAACACTGAATCATAATTTCATGCTAATTGCACAATACAGTTGGAAACAAGAACATACCTATCGTTACAAGTTAAAGAGGTGAAGAAAGGAAGCTGATGGAAAATAGGTATTAAAATACTATTTTTGTGGGCTTATGGATATGGGTTATGCCTGTTCCTGGCACAATGGTTCTTGACAAATTCTTGAGAAGCAACCAGTTTAAGGTGTTTAGTGCAGAATATGTTGGCAGTCACTGAGAAAGTAGACAGAAGTACCCTGTGGAAGGGGTAAATTCAACATATCTCAACAACAGCAAATGGTGTGAGCAGGAGTAGAAGGTAAAGCTACTGCTGAATACAACAACTCAGTTCAATATTGCATATGTTACATAATAAAAACCAAGTAATTTAAATAAGATAAACTTTTCACTATTATCCAAACTGTACTGATAATTCTGAGAGGTTATGGTAACTCAAAAATCATGGAAATGATCATAATCTGGGATTTGGCTGATGAGTTTTTTTGTTTTGTTTTGCTTTTTGGTGTTGGGTGTCTGTATATTGTGAACATAATTATGATTTCTCATGCATGATTTTCTTTCTAGGTATCACCAAAGAGTCTTGTATATTGATATTGATATCCATCATGGTGATGGTGTTGAAGAAGCGTTTTATACCACAGATCGTGTCATGACAGTATCATTCCATAAGTATGGTGAATATTTTCCAGGCACAGGGGACCTTAGGGTAAGGCTAAGCATGAAATTTCACTAAGCGATGAATTCCCTCTTACTCACTTCCTTGTAGATACTGCTTTAGTATTAAGTTATAGCAATAACATTGAGTAATAGAATATAGTGGTAAATTTTCAGCGAATACATTACTCTGGAGTAATAGTTGTGTTGAAGAACCTTAGGAAAAAATACAGGATTTTGGGAAGCAAGTTAGTCACTTCTATACGAGTTTAGCCAGCCTCTTGACTTCTGGATAAATTGTCTGAACAGATCATGTGCGGTACTTGTAATTAGTGTCCATGTTTCAGTTCTGCACTTAGAGTGAGAAGTAGCTCTTTGGAGATCACAGGGTTTCAAATCTTAATCCTAATCTTAGAATAACTTTATGATAGACTTTTAATAGTTATGAAGTTCCACTCGCAACTTTAAATTTACTGTGTTATGTGTGCCTAGTAATAGAGTTGGTTAATTTTCGTTATTTCTTAAATCAATAAGGTATGTTTTTAGTTGCCACACTGCTCACTGCTGAAGACAAGGGGGAATGGGCTAAAATTGAAAGAGGGGAGGTTTAGGTTGGACATCAGGAAGAAATTCTTCACTGAGAGAGTGGTGAGGCACTGGAACAGGCTGCCCAGAGAAGTTGTGGATTCCCTATCCCTGGCTGTGTTCAAGGCCAGGCTGGATGGATTCCTGGGCAGTTTGATCTAGTAAGCTAGTGGCTGGCAGCCCTGTCCAGGGCAGGGGGGTCGGAACTAGATGATCTCTGAGGTCCCTTCCAACCCAAGCCATTCAATGATTCTGTGTTCTACAGGTGATTATGTACTAGCATTATAGTTAGCTTGAGGTAGGGAAAAACAGCCTGTGAAGCATTATTATTTAAGCTGCTGAAGAAAGTCTGGCGAAACTGAGAATGGAAACTAATTTTCCTGTCCCTTAAGATTAAGTAAGTTAGTCATTCTTCCTATTAGACTGTTCCATTAGAACAGGAAGTTGTTCCACTTCTCAATTTGAAACAATATTTCAGTTGTTAGGATTAATATATTCCTCGCTTGATACTCTTGCATTCAGCCTCTCTTTATTACATCACTCCAAGGATAAATCAATCCCCTGCTGTTAACAACTTTGTACATAGTCATTTTTTGGTAAGTTACTAAAAACTGTTAAAAAGTGGATCTACAAAGATGTTGTGTTGAGCAGGTGTTAACTGTTTTCCTACTATCTCTACATTGATTCAAGCGATGCAGGTGTTTACAGTAGTAGTTCCAGAATGTGTGTTGCACAGTGTGCTTACAATGCCCAGTGGACACAGCAGTAAATGAGAGTTGAGCTTTGAGTCAGTGAGATGCGAACTGTTCATTTCAGTTTGGTAGTTGGAGCTGACTGTTTTTGTGGTTCCTAGATTTTGTTAAACTGCTTTCTAAGTTGATTTAGGTTGGAATCAAGATTCAGTGTTGGTTTTATGCATGTGGTTTAACTCGACTGGCCACAAGGTGGTAGTGGTGCTTCAAATAAAAAGCAGTTCAGACCAGGATGTTTATAATGACAAGCTGTTGCTGAATTATTATTATTATTATTTTTTGGAAGTGCTAGATATCTTGAATTTTAGAGCACTTCCTGTTGACAGAGGAATTCATGGATTCTTCACCTCACCACACCCAGGGCAAAGAATAAAACGATACACGCTTGAACTATTACTGTGTGTTATTTGTACACATTTGAAATAATATTGTGTGTTACTGGATTATTGTTTTTTTAGTACAGTGTTGGTGACAAACAGTACCTTAGGCATAGCTGCTTGTGTTCTACGTTGCTAGCTATTTTGAAATGAGTGTTGTCTGCATACAGACTTCGGCAGGCTTTAGTGCAACTATTGCATCTCCCTTCCCAAAAGGAAGAAAAAAAAAAATGACAACTTCTTGCGAAGCTAATTGAGCTAAAGAAGAACCAATTCTCTGAAAAGAGTACAAGTTTGTTCTGGAGACCAGTATCGTGCTGCTTGTTTCTGCCCAGCTTGATCTGCCTTTGGTTATGACACCTTAACTAAACCTTATCCTTGTTGTCAGTGGACTGCACTCACACTTCTTTCTGTAATTCTTTGCCTGGTCTAGTTTGCTGATCAGGTTATGCTTGCTTGATGCAGAAACAAATCGTGCATGACTCAATAAGCCTGTAGTTGTAGATCCACCAGTGTGTCTGGTTTGCAGACAAGTTGCATTCGTCCATCCGAGTTCAGCTCTGTTCATCTATTTTTTGACTGACGGTATTGTGCAGTCTGAACTTCTCAGTGTCCGTAGTAAGTATTTGACTTTGTACAAGTCTTAAATATAGTTAGAGAAGATTAATGTTACCATTATGTCATAGATCCTTCAGTAGTGGTAGATGGAGGCACAGGTTCCGTGGTAAAATTTGATCTGTTAATGAAGAGGGAACTAACAATATGCTATGTTACTTTGTTTGTTTTTATAACCAATGCATATGGATTGCTGGCCATCCTGCTGCTGGGGACTTACATTTTCTCAAGAGTGTAGGACCTCTTTCTGCGAATTGCTGTTTGGCAGTAGGTCATGTTGGATTTTACGGTCTTCCCCACTGCACCTCGATTAGTGGCAGAGAAATGCAGCGTGCAAACTGGATCAGTTTGTCTTGTGTGGCGATGAGCTAAAGGGAGGAGATGGGAATGTGCGGCAAGCAAGGATCTTTAGGGATTAAGCTGATAATAAATGGAAGGATTTGAGGTTGAGTCACTCTTCTCAGTTTTCTTGTTAGTTTTTGCTCAGCTGTTTTTACTGGGCTAAGTTGATTGGTCATGTTTCATCTTTTCATCTTAAGTCTTCAAATTAAAAAAAAATCACGTGTACTTACTGCAGATTTAGTGTTGGCACACAATTCTTACATTCCAAAATGGAGAATGGGAATCAAGTAGGGTATTCTACATCTTTTTTTCCCCCTCATGGACATGAGTAACGATACAAAATAAGCTCAATGTACTTGTATAGTGTTTTTCTCCTGATACCATTAAGTGTTTATATACTTGTAATAAAGTGTTTGTCATCTTTGCTTATAGGACATTGGTGCTGGAAAAGGCAAATACTATGCTGTCAACTTTCCAATGAGGGATGGTATAGATGATGAGTCGTATGGACAGATATTCAAACCAGTGAGTGTTTTTTAAGCTCTTTGGAAGGATGCTTCTTCCATTTTGTGCTTTTATTTTCATTGGTGTGAATTAACAACTTAATGTTTTATATTGATTATAGATTATATCCAAAGTAATGGAAATGTACCAGCCCAGTGCTGTGGTATTACAGTGTGGAGCAGATTCATTGTCTGGCGATAGGCTGGGATGCTTTAATCTTACTGTTAAAGGTAAGCAGAAAAGTGTTTCTGTTTGTTGTCTGTAGCCTGTCACTTAAGAGAAACCTCTGTCCATCATATCATTTTTCAACAAAATTGCATGATGAGGACTGGAGTCAGAAAGATTTTGTTCATTACTATGATTAATCACCTTCTTTCTTTGCTATACAGAAATGGCCAAAAGAAACCCAGAAGTTGACTCTTTCTTTCTATCAATCTAAAAAAGTTAAGAATTGTCATTTTCTGTGTTTTTCCTAGCCACTCAGCTGATTCCCTTTCTTCTGTGCACAGGCTTTCTGTAGCTTTAAAGCAATGCCCTGGAATGACAGGATGACAACAGTAGTTCTGCTGCTGCACTTACTGTGATAGGCAACTAACAAAACTAGGGGGTCTCTTAGTAGGACTGCTGAACATCAGCCACCTTGTTGGGCATGAGATTGGTATTACTGAAACGAGAGTACTGATGGCATTGTTAAATTTATAGTGTTGTTTTTTTTAAACTGATTCTTATGGTAATATTTATTTTTAATAACTTCTGTAGAATTAATTGATTTTTAGTATTGCTTATATTTCTACCCAAAAGCATGTTTCTCAGAACTGAGATGAGATGTTAATTTAGCAAACATAAATATTAGTATTAAGTTACAAAATATTAAATATATATAGAACTGTTGATTAGCCTTGAATCCAGCGTGTTTGAATCAATGATTTAGGTTTTGATTTTGTATTTTCTTATTGAGGCAGTTAGACTTTTGTAGGCAACAAATGCAGTATGGTATCTGTTGGGTCTGCAGTGT
The DNA here is from genome assembly GCA_013399715.1 of Alectura lathami. Taxonomy (NCBI): domain Eukaryota; kingdom Metazoa; phylum Chordata; class Aves; order Galliformes; family Megapodiidae; genus Alectura; species Alectura lathami. Next base: position 81,784 of record VXAV01005520.1, on the reverse strand, counting down.
TTCAGGGTTTTTTTCTTGGTTTGCACCAGGTGGCAAAGCTACTTCAGTTGCCCATACAGCTCAGATTTTTTTTCATCTTACATATCTTGGAAACCAAGACAGCTTCTGCCTCCTACATATGCCTTTCAGTATGCTGTATCTACATGGACTGTGTACTGTCTTGGCACCAGTTCACTCTGTAAGCAAGATTTAGCAACCTCTAATACAGGTTCAAATTTAGAAGTAGAAAGGACCAAGTACTGATTTACTCTTTTTCCTTCTTCCCCCTTTGCATTTAACTGAGAAATTGTCCCTAGATTTGTCACTGTGTTTTCATAACTGATGTTAATACAAAATGCGGAATATTTATTTGTTCTAAGAGCATTTCAGACCTGCAGCAATAGGAGACCATCATGCAAAGTCTCTGAAGACTGAGGTGGATGATGTGAAAAATACGTTGAACACGTAGATCTTGACTACTTGTGAGGTTGTGCTTACCTGTAGGAGGTGATGGTTCTGTTTTACTAGAATCAATTCAGTTCTCACTTGATAAATATCTCTGCCTATGTCTGATTAAATAGTTCATGATATAGAAATCACGTTTATCTCTTTAATAGGCATTTTACCTATATTGTCAAATCTTTTTTTTTGTTCATGACAGGTCATGCTAAGTGTGTGGAAGTTGTAAAGACTTTTAACTTGCCGTTGCTGATGTTAGGAGGAGGCGGATATACTATTCGCAATGTTGCTCGATGCTGGACATATGAAACTGCTGTTGCCTTAGACTGTGAAATTCCTAATGGTAAATATGAATACCCAAATTAATAATTTAAGTAATCATTTACTAAGCGCAGTACGTCAGTTTAGAATAAACTATGTAGAAAGCTATTGTTAGGGTTTAGCCAGTAACTTCAGTAGCTTATGCACTAAATAGACATGAGGGTTTTTTTTTTTTTTTTTAATGCCTTAAAGCTTTAAATGATCAAATTGCTTTGTCATCTGTCCGATAGAATATATACTGTGTTTTGATTTTCACAGTGTGGACCTGTGTAAGTTGGGTACTGCCAGTACGGTGTTTGTAAGGAATAACTGAGTACACAAGTGCCCACTTTGCACCATAAAACTTCACTGTTTCTTCATTGTATCTTTGACCTAAACGTAACCATGGAAGTATATTGACTTCATCTCTTCCATTTGTCTCAATTTTGGCTACACCAGTTGTCCTAAAAATTTTAATGCCAAAAGAGCAATAGTAGACTTCTTTTAAATAGTTGAATAATGAAGTTATTTCTCTTAGGAATATTCCCATGGATCCTGCACTCCCTTTATTTCTGACCAACTATCCTTCTGGACATGTTTTTGGAAAGCTTTTCTGTAAAATTGATATTTGGACTGGTTTGTTGCGTCAGTCATTGGCAGCTTTCATGTTGGACTGAAGCTTTTACTGATAACCTTTAACCTTCTGATATACATGTGTCTCTTGCTGGATTCATATTGTTTCTGTCTGACTTCAGTGGAATGCTGCTGTCAGTGAGAAAACAATAACTGGACAGTAAATTTCAAGATGTGTATTTTATAACCTGCTTGTCAATGTATATTCTTTGTCAGCCCATGTATTTGAAGAGGCAATGGTATTTCTTTATCTTGGAACTTTTTCTTTTTTCTGTTTTTTTAACATTAGCATAACCCATTTGATGGATATATGATTTTTTGATTTTTTTTTTTTTTAACCTCTCAGCTTCCCTCAGTCATCTTCAATCTTTTCTGAGAAACTGTATTTCTAAATGTTGCAATAATGAGTCTTCCTGTCTCCTTTCAATCCACTTTACAAGATCGCTTGTCCTGTAATAGTTATAAATGAAGAAGCAAAACAAAGGGCTCAACAAGCATGTTTCAATATCTTATTTCTTAAGGGTTGGTGTGTCTTTTCTGTTCGGTTTTGTTTTCAGTTTTCTGTAACCCTATCTGGGAAAACATAGTCATATTAAATATTAAAATTACAGTTTTCCTAGTTACCCTTATTTTAGGGATTAGATGTTCCAGTCAGGGGTATCTGTTTGTTACCTGTGAAAATACAAAGAGGTATTTGGGAGGGACCAGGGGCTGACGCAGGCATTGCTGAACTGCTGTGCAGTGGTTAACGTGAATATTGAACTAGCTGTGATGTTCAACTGAGTGACACGTCGTATGCTTTACTGAAGCATTCCAACTGGCTCACGTAAACCTTTCAAACGGGACTAATGTGAAAATAGCTATAAGTAATCATCAGCCTATTTTTCCCTTCGCACCAGAAGTAGCACTTTCAATTATATTGTGAAATTTGTTACTCAAATATTGTCCTAGCATGAGTTCTAATGTGATTACAGTAAAACTTTCTTTTGTTCTTTTTGTATTGTATTTTGCCAAAATGATGTTTATGTTGATGTGTTGAATAATTTAGAGGAAAAACACAGAATTTTTTGGGCAATACTTAAAAGCATTATTGCTTATCTGAATACTTCAGATCTGATAGTTCTCAACTACTGTTGTATGTTCAAATCATCAGTGAGTCACAGATGTCTTTTCTGTTTTGGTTTATAGAATTGCCATACAATGATTACTTTGAGTATTTTGGACCAGATTTTAAACTTCACATTAGTCCATCAAATATGACTAACCAGAATACACCAGAATATATGGAGAAGATCAAGTAAGTAGTGCTTGCCTTATTTACCAAGTATGTGTGTGTCATGTTTCTCCAGAGGTTTAATAACGCAAGTTTGAAAGCTTCCTTCACTGTTAGACACTGACAAAGTACTGAATAGAAATGACATTTTTTCCCTTTTATCAGGAGACTGACTTCTAATTTAAAAATCTGTGCCTACAAACAGCATGTATGCTTATGAATTGCTATGAATATAAATAAGAAAATTTAAGTTGCAGTTTGGATTTTTTACTTCTTCTAGCAACTAAAGAGATGACTGTTCTTTTTGGCTTACTATTCTGATTTTGTAGGAAGTTTATCCTGTCAGGAAAGAAATTGTGGTGTACGCTGATGATTAGGATTTCAAATTCTCAGCTCCCTTGTCTAAACATGATCTGATTGTCATTCTATGTAGCTGTCAACTGTAAAACTAAAAAAAAAAAAAAATCACATGAGCCTAGACATCCAAAACTGAAAAGATTGTGATATGTGTGCAAGCAATTGAGTGGCTGTGGTTTAACAAGTCTACAAGGTTTGTGAAATATTTATGGCTAGGCTATAGACGGTATATGCTTTTAGCCTTTACCTCTTCTGATTCTGATACCTCTTCGAACCTCATACCATGAAGGTTTGATTGTAAACTAATATTTTACTTCAGATATGGAGTAATATGTATAATCAAATCTGTATTCAAATGATAAGAGATAATGGTTAACCTGAAGTACTCATTGCTTACCAGGTTTGTCTCTGGAAGTAAAAGAATCAAAGAACCATAGAATTGCTTGGGTTGGAAGGGACCTTAAAGCCCACCCATCCCCAACCCCTACCATTGGCTGGTTGCCAACTGCTGGATCAGGCTGCCCAGGGCCCATCCAGCCTGGCCTTGAATGCCTCCAGGGATGGGGCAGCCACAGCTTCTCTGGGCAGCCTGGGCCAGCGCCTCACCACCTTCTGGGTAGAAAATTTCCTCCTAACAACTAATTGAAATCTCCCTTCCTTTTAATTTAAAATCATTTCCCCTTGTCCTATCACTATCAGACTGTGTAAAAAGTCAGTCTCCCTCCTGTTCATAAGCTCTCTTTAGGTACTGGAAGGCCACAGTGAGGTCTCCCTGGAGCCATCTCTTCTCCATGCTGAACAAGCCCAGCTCCCTGGAGCCTTTCTTCATAGGAGAGGTGCTCCAGCCCCCTGAGCATCTTCATGGAGCTGCTGGTGCAGGTCCAGAGGAGGGCCACATCTTTCTTTTGTTGGGGGCCCCAGGTCTGGATGCAGTACTCCAGATGGGGTCTCACAAGGGCAGAGTAGAGGGGGACAATCCCCTCCCTGCCCTGCTGACCACCCCTCTTTTGATGCAGCCGAGGATGCCATTGGCCTTCCTGGCTGCAGGCTCACACTGCTGGTTCATGTGGGTTCTGATGGATGAAAAATTTGACAAGTCCTCCGCAGGGCTGCTCTCAAGGAGTTCTTCTCCCAGTCTGTACACATACCTGGGATTGCCCTGACCCAAGTGCAACACCTTGCACTTGGCCTTGTTGAACCTCATCAGGTTCTCATGGGCCCACTTTTGCAGCCTGTCCAGGTCCCTCTGGATGGCATCCCTTCCTTCAGGGGTATCAACTGCACCACTCAGCTTGGTGTCATCAAAGCAAACTTGCTGAGGGTGCACTCAATCTTACTGTCTATGTCATTGATAAAGATGCTGAAGAGCACCGGTCCTAAGAGAGACCTCTGGGGGACACCACTTGTCACCAGCCTCCACTTGGACATAGAGCTGTTGACCACAACCCTTTGGCTGTGACTGTCCAACCAGTTCTTTGTCCATTGAATAGTCCACCCCTGAAATCCATATTTCTCCAAATTAAAGGTAGTGATGTGGTGTGGGACCGTGTGAAGAGGAATAACCTCTGAGGTTAGCATGCTGTTATCGTGCACAGGAATTGTTTTGGTTACTAAAAGTAGGTGAACAAAGATGCGGATCTGGCATATGAGTAATGCTATAACAGTCAACTGCAGGATTCATGAAAGCAGGTCAGACGCACATTTTTGAAATGGTTGATGCATAGACTGTGATTGATGTTTGTAGTACAAATATGTAAATCACAATCAAAAGGGTTTTATTTTTTAGTGATGTACAGTGGGACTGGAAAAAAGCCACACCTGTATTTCATTGATTTAATTTCTCTGTAGTAATAGTGCTCCACCTGGTCATCTGCAGGATTCTTGTTGCACCACGAAGTGACAACAGTATATGAGTAGGCTGCAAAACCTGCTTGCTCTTTAACAGATCCTTGGCCCCAGATGTTGCATCTCTGGACAGAAAATGCACACTCACAAACCTTTACTAGCATCCACAAGAAGAGCAACGACCTCTATGCTTTCGCAGAGATCTAGTTTTAGGAGACTTTACTTCTACCCGGATTGGCAAAACTCTTTTGCCAGGTCAGGAGATGTGAACAGAAGCAGAGACTGTAAGGATTCTATGAAGCCAAAATTCCCATTTCACTCTTTGAATCCTGTGGAGGAATACTGAGATAGTTGTCACAAATGCTGGTATTTGTAACCTGCAAACATGTCTCTCTACTTCTTCTTTGGTATGGTAATTTTGGTTCCCAAGAGAACTTCATTGTCCTTCCTGTTCCTGCACGTGGTTCTATGGGTTGCAGGATCCATCACATCAGGTGGTGGCTTAGATAAGAGAGAACATCTGTATATTCTCCCTGAAGTAGCCAACAAAGAATCTTATCCAGACAGATTACTTTTGATCCTGAAGTCGTTGCAGCACACAGTGTGAAAGTCTTCGTGCTTTAAGCATCTGGCTTTTTTCAGAGACTAGTTTATCATCCAATGTGATACTCTAGTCTATTAGACAGGGCAGTACTGTCATCGCTGGGGTCAGGGCAAGTGCGAAGGGCATGCACTGACCTAGTGGAGAGCTGTAGATTGAAGTTGGCTGCAATATATGTTTAAAAATTTGAAATGATGTTGAAGTGGACTGTAGATACCCATGATCTGTTAGGGATGGAAAGCTTTCTGAAGGGCTGAATTCAAAGCAAAGCAGGTTAACTTTGAGTACAGAATTTTCAGAATTAAATACTAAATCCAAGGAAATGCTACTTCTGCGCAGTAATAACTTGTCTGTTACCTGCAGGCAACGCTTATTTGAAAACCTGCGCATGTTACCTCATGCGCCTGGTGTACAGATGCAGGCCATTCCTGAAGACGCTGTTCATGAAGACAGTGGAGATGAAGATGGAGAAGATCCAGACAAGCGCATTTCTAGTAAGAAATCTGATAAATTGAGTCCTTGTAGGGTCTCGTTGGATTTAATTGTTCAGAATCTCAGTCCTAGTAGTGCAATATTGGAAGACTGACAGTTGGAGAACTCGTTTCCCAAGAAAAAACTTTTGCCACTGGTCTGCCAGTTTTGTGGTTTTCAAATTGGCATCCATGCCCAAATGTGAACCTGTAAGGGAGTCTAAAGAAGTACTTGAAAGTACTTGGGTTTTTGTGTCTAATAAAACAAGCTATTGCAAATCTAAAGGAGATACTCCAGAAGTCTTAGACGAATTGCAGTTGAAGTACTTAGCTTCTGACTTTTGCTATTCACAAACAGAGTAAAGTAAGATAATGTGTTTTCAAAAATAAATGTGTCAGTTTGATTTCTAGTATGTTTTTACTGGTTTTTAATTTGGTAGTTCTTCTTTATTAGCCCTATTGTAGTCAGACTTCATTTCATCCTTTTTGTTTAATTAATTTCATAACTCTGCATCCTAGTTCGAGCGTCTGATAAGCGCATAGCCTGTGATGAAGAGTTCTCAGATTCTGAAGATGAAGGGGAAGGTGGACGACGAAATGTTGCAGATCATAAGAAAGGAGCAAAGAAAGCCAGGATAGAGGAAGACAAAAAAGAGACAGAGGACAAAAAAGCAGGTAGGATTTTATTGTGATCTTATCCTCCATTTTACCACAGCAAAGATCAGTTCTGCTAGGAGAAAGAAGCATACTCTGTAAACAGTTAATTACTTGTTGAAATGATTTATTTTTTCCATCATATTTAAAACATCTATTTTAGATTTCATCAGTTTCAAGATGTAGCGATTCACACTGAAATAGCCTTTGCAGGCAGGGACTATTGTTGTTTCCCCTAAAACTTGCAGTTTTAGAGCCAAGGTATTGTGTAGCTTTATGAAAAGAGGGATTAAAAGAAAAAATATTTTGCTTTAAGTATGTCAGACAAGTAGTTTGTTCCTGTTTGCTTTCATGGGATGAGGCAGCTAGTTTTCTTCTTCTTGGATAGCTTTCTAGGGGTTGTATACTCAATGAGTCTGACTTTGCTGGTAAAAGGCTGTGCCTTGGGGACACAGGATAACCAACCCCATGAAGCTCAGAGGAAATCCAAGTTCCATTACTACATAACATTGTTATGGTCAGGGAAGAGAGCCTTACCCTGAGGTATTCTGAATCACTTGGCGCTGTGCCCAGATCGCTGCTCGGATGGATGCATTTCTCACTGTGTGCCAGTATGCAACCAGTCACTCCCCCTGCTCCCCCCTGCCACCAAGGTAGTTCCCTTAGCTGCAGTTATCTATATGAAGAATAATTTTGTCTTGCTTTTTTTTTTCTTCCAAAAGCTTTAAAGTTTTCTTTCATCTTCTGGCATATTTCAAATGATGTAATTTTTATTTTTAGATGTTAAGGAGGAGGAAAAATCTAAGGACAGCAGTGGTGAAAAGACAGACACCAAAGGGTAAACTCTTAATAATGAATGTTACCTTTCTGAAGAGCATTTACTAATTTAAAATATTTTTAAAGTATTAATATCTGTACAGATCACTTTAATTCCCTCTAATACTAAACAGTTTTGAATTACTACTGTCACAAGTCTAAACTACATTTCTGAAATGGTTAATCTAAAAAATCAGACATCTGAAACGTTTATTTTTTTACTCTTGTACAGAGCAAAATCGGAACAGCTCAGCAATCCTTGAACAAAAGGTAGCCTCACATCAATTGCAGAACGTAATGCTAGAATTGGAGAACACCTGTAGGAAGAAGTTTTCGTACTGGGAAAGACTGCTGATTTCATTTTGTACTATTTGGCATGGACCGTATTTATTTTCAAATGGCTTTGTTCTGGTTTTTGGCAAGTTGTATTGTGAGTTTTCTAATTATGAGGCAGAAATTCCTTTCTCCACCATGCTTTATGTAATAGTATTTAAAAATGGATGTGAGTTATTATGTTAAATGTCTAAACTGATCTATTAAAGTAATTTGCCTTTCCTGAGCTGATTTTACCTTTTTTGTAATTTTATCTTTATTAAAAAAAAAAAAAATTGCGCTTGGTTGTCTTCTGTCTATCATTGATCTAAAAAGAGAAAAAGCCGTATAAGTTAAGCAGATTTATGTTTACCTGTGAGTAGCTGGTCTATTTAAATATTCAGTGGTGAATATTCAGGTTGAACTGTGCTGCTCCACGCATTTCAGTGGCTGCTGCCCAGAGTGCCAGCGAAGGTACTAGAACGTGACGACGTGGGATCTGAACCAGCTGAACGAATGGGCGAAGAGATGTTGGAATCAAGTGGGTATACAAACCTACGTTTTAGTATACAAGTTAAAAAGTCGATGGGGTCACATGTCTTGTACTGTCCAAGAACCTTTCCCACCAGCAGAATCTACCCAAAAAACTGGTTTATTTGCTGTGAATGAAATTTCTATATGGTCATNAAAAATAAAAATGTTTATTTCCTTTTTTCTGATTTTTGGGTTGATTACTTAAATGTTTCTGGTGCCTGAACTGAAACAGAAACCTGA
>VXAV01005520.1:34803-57263 GCA_013399715.1 Alectura lathami | reverse complement strand
GAAAAAAGAAAGCTGACAGAGTAAACTTGTCAACCTGGCTCTTTTCAGCAGCACCCAGATTGATGGGAAAATAACGTACTGGATGACATTTGAACAGGTACTTTGTCAGCATTTTATCCAACTATCTAATAGCAATTGTAATAGTAACACTGGAACTGGTGGAATACAGTATTTCTTGCAAATGGTGTGAAACTATGTTTGTACATTGAGTCTGTTGAGCTGGTGCTACTAGGACTAATATTTGTGCTTGTGTTTCCATACTTAGATCAGTAATGTGTCTTTAAAGTTTATGAAATGATGCTTTTTGTTCCCCACCTAGAAAACTAGGAGATATCTGAAAGGAAACAATAGGAATTCTTCCATACTGTTTTGTCAGCATATCTGCATTCTACTCTGATGTGATTGCATCAGTCTATTTTGTGAGGTTGCTGCTCCTCTCCACATTTGTATGTGAGCAGTCAGCCCCTATGCAGCCTGAGAATACAGTCACCTAGCCATCAAATCCCTGTACAAAAATCACAGCTGGAAGAAAAATCTTACAGGATCCCGTGTAGGCATCCCCTGCCCCAAATAAGTGATACTTCTGAGAAAGTTATCTTCTTTTATAAATTCTTGCTGCACACCTGAACACTTTCCAAAACACATCAGCTTGCAGCTAGAGAAAGAGAATGCCACAGCATTTCTGTGTGGTCATTAAGAATTAAACATTTTGGTGTGAAGAAAGTACCATTTTCCTGAAGAAAAACAAAATTCTAAAGAAAGATCTCTCAACTTTTGGAAACAAGATCAAGTGGACCAGATGTTTCTGATAAGACTAAATAATTTCATGCTATAGCTATGACCTGTTTAGCTTCATGGGATTCAGCAGAAGCCAGTCTGTCTGCACAGAGAGACTTCCATACGGCCATTCGTATCACTGTTTCAAACTTGATCACAAATTCACTGAATTCAAGGAAACCTCCCCTCCTCATTTTCCAGAGGGACTGAGTTGGTTGGGGCATTTTACCCAGCTGGAAACAACAGCCAAGAATAAAGCAAAGGATCGTTCCAATTGCTTAGGAACAAACCACAATGTACCATACAGCATTGAATCCTCACCATTAACAACAGTCGACATCTTTTAAAAATCCGGAATTTTTTTTTTTTTTTTTTTTAATTAACCTGCTTTAACTACTTTAAGTTATCATATCCTGCTGATGTTATCACCCAGCCCAGTCCTTGGAGTGATACTATCGTGTTCCCTTTTGGCTTCATTTCCCTTGCAAGGGGCAGAGTAAAAATAATACAGACAGCGACAGAAAATAAATAACCTAAAAGAATGGTATTAATAAGTATATTTGTTTCCTGTGAATCTCAATGCCTGCTGGAGAGAGGCTGCTCCTGGCTCCAGCCATAGGCTTGCTCCAGCTGAGGCAGACAGATGGACAGAGCAGACACATCCATGGGTACAATGCAGGTGGGACTGCCGTCAGTTACTTCTTCTTACAATGCACTTCATTATAAACAGAAGTTATTTTCTTTTGCAAAGTACATTGCCCTAAGGTTTTTTTCTGACACAGAAACTTTGCTCAGCCTTAAAGTTTGTCATGGTTCTCTCTTCCCTGCTTTGTAACTACAGTCAAGGACCCAAGGTAACAAGCTTAAGGCAGTCTGCCTTTCAGATCCTACTGATCTTGTTAGTGAATCCCACGAGGAATAAGAAAACTTCCTTTAGCTGAGCCCTTGTTTGCTGACTGAGCACTCTGCATTCATTCCGTCAGTATAAGCTGCTCTCTGGAAAAACCACAGGACAGACAGATATTTGGACAGACTTATCTGTCTCTATACCTTCAGGTGATTAAGTTTAGGTCTTGGCTTACTCAACTACAACCGACCTTGGAAATGAAAAGTTATTCAAGTGCGGTTTTTATTCTACATATATTACAGAGCAGACTTTGACATGCAGAGTGTCAACTAGTAAAACAGTCAAAGTGCAATCTGTTCAAGGCAAAAGTAAAGATGGGTTATATACATATTTCAAATACATAGTCGTATTACGTGGCACATCCTTTCAAAGGAGAAGGCTATCGGGCTGTGATGGATAGACCAGCTGCACTAGATTTTCTGTTAACAAACTGCAGCAGTGAAATAGTTAACAAGTCTGGCTTTTACTTTGTCATAAGCAGACTTCATTGCTAGCATCCCACTGAGATGAATGAAGGCAGCTTATGTCTGGTGTTATTGTTTCCATGTGTTTGGCTCCAGACTCAAGCCAGCATTCCCTCAGTTTATACTTGAAAGGTTATCTTCACAACCAGAAGAGACAGAAACTTTCTGTAAATATATGTATGTGTAAAGAGAAGGGCAAATACAGGTTAACTCCACTTATTCAGTTTCAGTTTTCCTGAATTAATGTTTTACTAGTTATAGTGAGAAGAATTTTGTTTACAGAAGCTTCTGGTTTTGTACGTGGCTGAGATGTCCTGTACAAAACATTCACCCTGTCTTAAATGTACAGGGAAATCTGATCGATATAAACATAATTTTATCTTGTTTGGTATTTTTTGTATTTTAGGGTAGGTGAAAAAGAACCAACAAAGAATACATCAAAGTGTACAACCAGGAATTGCAAATAAGAGAAATAAAGTCCGATTATTATTTTGAAAGAGGAAGGGAAACACTGCCTTTAGGTAATTGAAAATACACCGCTTGCAACAATCTTTGTCCAAAAGGAAAGTGTGTATAAAGAGTGGGAGTAATTAGGCCAGCTTGAGTTTTGCTACACAACCCTCTCCAAAGCCTGGGTTTATTTCCCTTTCTCCAAGAGCACTGTTCCACTGAAGTTTCTGTGTGGAAGAATACATGTTACAGTGCATTATCTGTGCTTCTCTGGAGACGAGAAGGATTCAGAAACAGCTTATGCAGATCATTATGTTTACCCTACCTTTAAAATTATCCTTCGCTGAACAAGTGTCAGCTAAAGGATGATTATTGAAGTGTTTCTCTTTGGAAACAATAAAAGTGTCTCCACATTTTGGGGTGTCTCCAGCAACACCAATTTTTTTTCTGAATCTGCTAGCAGATTTTACTGAGTCTGTTAGCTTCTAATACAGAATCTTATGCATTCTAGCAACAACACTGTGTGGTTCTGCAATACTGACAGCTAAGGATTTTTCCTCTTTAAGACATGAGATTTTCATTTTATTTTAAAGCTGTTCTAGGAAGACATCATTCCACAGCCTATTTTGCTAGACATCTGGCAAGAAAGGAGGCAATAAATTGATCAGGCTTTGCAATGCCTAATGTCAAAGCTTCTCCTTCTCTTAAGGTTCAGTAAGGCTCACCCACACATTCATTAGTCATATTCAAGTGGCCTCAATTCCAGCCTTCTCTTGAACCCCCTTGTTTCTTGTCAGCAAGATGCTTAGCAACACAATGAGGAAACATGGACTTAGGTGAAATTTAAGATGTCTGAATATGGTCCCGGTGGTCTCAGATAATCGGTTCCCTCAAAGCCAGTCTGCAGAGTGGGATGTAGACCGGTGACCTGGTAGGAAATGTGAAAGAGGGCTGTGTGTTAAGCTCAGTCCTTCCCAGGAACAGATCCAGAAGAGGGTGTTAATGCTTCTGTTCTGTAGAAGGTCCTTCCTTAGGCACTTTAGTTCAAAGTTGAGGCTGAGATGTCTTTTCCTACGATGCCCAACAAGAGCAGCAGCATAGATTCCCTGAGGGGTTCTACTGCCAAAAAAACATTACTTAGGTAAGTTAGGGCTAGGTATGATTTTGAGGATTTAAACTCTCTGTAGACATCAAGTGGATGTCACAAAGAAGGAAAAATCTTTTACATATAGAAAATATATTAAAATATAAAGCTCATAGTAGTTCTGTTTTTCCCTGTAAAAATCTCTCGCTCTCTCTTTTTTTTTTTCACGGTTTTCCATTTTTTTGTGACTGAATTTGCTGAATTTCATACAGTTGTTTCTCTATTCAGCTTGATCTCATCAAATTTTACTGTCATTAAACAACATAGCTACTCAGGTCCATTTAGAATTTCAATCTTTTGGCATAATGGGCTTAAGAAATAGCTATTCAGTAAAATTCAGATACGAATGGTATTCATATCTTTACCAGCTCGACATTACAGACAGTTCAAAAATGCTGTTTCCTCAGAGTCATTGGGTGAATTGTGAAAGGTCTTGCAGAAAGCCAATAAAGTCTGACAAGTAGATACAGATGAGGTGTTCCAGAGAAGACAGGCCACAAAGAATGGGGACAGAGTGACCTGGAAGGTCCATCCTTTCAGTTGTTGCTATGGTGTCATATTGCTTGAGCAACCTTAATTGCCTCCTAATTAAAGTTTATTTTGATGGGAAAAGCAGAAGTGAACAGGATTGTTGATTTTTTAAGAGACACTGAAAGAATAGCCCACAAGCAAATTCCTCTCATTAGTTGGTGACAACAGAACAGAAACAATGAGGTCAAAGGAGCAGCAAAGAGAATTTAGCCTAAGTAGAGAACTCTTCGTTGGCAGAGTTATACAGAGATGGGATTTGCCATAGCAAGTTATGTAAACACTTTTGTCAGAAACCTAGAGGCTCTCATTAGACATTTTTCCAGCAAAGATGTTTCCCAGGATAATAGTTTTGATATGTGATATGGATTAAATACTGTCCTTCTTTCTGATCTGTCTCAATCACTTGTTCTTTATGTATACCATCCCCTTGTCCTTGCATGACTCAAGGGAAAAAAAAAAAAAAAAATTACAAAAACTCTCTGGGCTATTTTATGGCCCAGCTTTTACTCCTTTGTTTCCAGGACCATGCCCTATTGATCCTCTGGGACCAGAATCTCTGTCTCCCTTAGCTGCAGAAATTTAATAAGAACCAAATTTTGATCCCAGTTGCATCTATTCAGACCCAGTATAATAAATAGCATTATGTGAGTGCAATGGTAATTAGCAAACACAGCTAAGGTTAAGCACGAGGGGAATCTCAGTCTCTCTCACGCTCTTAGGGCTCAGGTTCTCTTTTATGGACACATAGCAAGCAATATTATCTTCCCAACGAGAATGCAGTAATCTTGTCTGGGACACAGGCGTGGAGCTCATTTGGCTCCCAGGCATGGAATGCAGTGGTTTGGCAGCGTGGAGCCAGAGAAGCAGCAATTTCAGCCTGGATCACCCTCCCAAGTTCTGTGAATATCAGCAATTTTAGCACTTCAGCTCCCAGATTTGAAAACATCTATTTCAGCAGAAACAAACACACAACAGAAGTATGTGCAGAAATGGAAATAGTATCAGGAGGGAGGAGAAGGGAATATGAGCAGGTAACATTGCCTGAACATGGGACAGTCTTTACTGTGCTTTTGTTTGTGTTAGCAACTTCCATTGGCACTGAACACCATAATTAGCATCTAATCCTGCACAGCACTCACCTGAGTGGCGAGGCACAGTCACTGAAATCAAGGGAATTAAGGTTCTCCCTAACATTACCTTTTGAGGGACATCCATATCTACAACGCAAACTAAAAGAGAAGACAGAAAATTGGGTCATCCAGACTCTGTGGAGTGAGGAAGGACGGGCTGCCCACACTGGATTATACAGATGCAGACTCTACTTGTGGGCAGGATTTGTTTCCTCTGGAGGTGTTAGGCGGGTCACAAAGCCACCAGCAGGAAGCCAGCCCAGCGCACTAATCACGATGGGAACAGGAGACCTCCCAGGTGCCAGGGAGGGTGCAGGCAATGGGCAGGCTGTTTCTCCCCTGCGTGTGACAGGAAGTGCTGCAGAAATGCCACAAAGCAGTTCTAGATTGTCTTGGGCCTGGCAAATTGCTACATTTCATCTGTGTTTTCTTCTTTAACCACAGAAGTTGTAGGATGTTACAGCCTGGCTTCAAAATCTCTCTCAGATACACCTCTGTATGAGATGGCTTTCCCAGGGACCGCAGGAACTTCATACTGGCTGAGCTTCAGACCTGTGGATTCTTACCCTACAGATGAAAAACTACTTTATTTTATTTTATTTTATTTTATTTTATTTTATTTTATTTTATTTTATTTAAGTCTTCTTGTCTTTTAGGAGACTTTGAGTACTTGTCATAAAACTGTAATCCTCTTCTTCCTGGAAAAGTAGATTTCATTACTGTTTCTCTTGTATTGGGAGGATAAAGATAGGATGCTGTTAACAGCTGGAAATAATTACTTACAGATTTGATAACCTTTCCCACTTCTGTCCAAATGGGTACTTAGAAAACAGCTTCAACAGAGGCAGTCTAGTGGTAGCACATTGCTTTCAGGAGGCTTCAGCTAAAGAAAATCTGTGTTAATTCATAAAGAAAAAAACTACTAAAAAGCTGGGAAGCCAGGAATATATGGTCCTTTTTCTGCTTTTCACAGAACTGCTGGCCTGAGATCTGTAGTGGGACAATTGCATCTCCAGCAAAACCTGGAAAGTTCATTTAGGTAGAATTTGAGGTATCTAGCTTCCTATCTGGGATTTATGAATATCTATACCCAGTATTCCAGGACAAACAAATCACTGCTATGAACTGCAGTGTTTCTGATATGCAGGCAATGTGTGTGGGGTGTCTCTGCAGACAAAACTCCTCCTGCTTGTGCTACACTGAGATAGCCTATGTGATTTTGCATGCAAAATTCTGATTAAAAACACAAGACTGCCTATCTGAAAGAGAACAAATGCTTGAATCTTTCTAATTCTCCTCCCTGGAAAATGGAGAAGAGGTAGATCTGGAGGCAAGATTGCTGAGGGCTGCTGAATGCTGCTGGAGGGCAGGCCGAACTGGGCACACAGCCAAAGCTTCCTGCTTTGTTTTAGAGCTCTTATCTGCTGGAGGTGAGTGACTGGCAGGACAGCGATGCCAGATGCGGGCACAGGAGGTGCCGGATGGCCTGGATGTTGGTGGAGCCATTTCACCACCTCTGAAATGCCCCAGCGTGGCAGCCCTCATGCCTGGCAAGTGCGAACTGGCTCACCACTGCTTTCTACCTTCTTTTTACTTTGACACAGCAAGTTTGTCATACCAAAAAGGAGAACACAGTCCAGCTTTGATTCCATTTCCCATCAGTGAGGCTGATGAAATTTAAGAAGTAGTAGACAGTTTTTTGGCAGCCAGCACAGATTCCATACCATTGACATCTTTCACTGTTTTACCTACTTTGACAAAGGGGCAGGAGAGAGCCAGACTACTGGGAGGACCACAGTGATCTCACCATTCGATCTCCCATACTACTCCTTGCTTCTGAGGAGAAGACGAGGCAGGGAAATAAAAGATAACTCTTCAGGGACCGAAGAGTACCTTGATCATATGGGTTCTTTCAGGAGGGCAAAGAGCATTAGAGACTTTGTGTGGAAAGGCAGGAAGGGTTTCCCTGGCAGTCATGGTTTTCATTAGGAAAATGAAGAAAATGAAGCCCTTGCGCAGTCATTAAGAAAATGTCTATCATGCAATGTCTGTCATGCAATTAATGTAACAGATAGGCTAAATGTTCAAAGGAGAGAGCTTTGGGAGGAGGGCAAGGAATCCGTGTGTCCCTCAAGTGTGCAGGTACACCACCAACAAGCTTCTTGTTTGAACCAACGTTTCCATTTGCGAGACTGCAGCCCCCAGTTTTAAAAGCCATTTGCCTTTACGAGGAGAGCACCATGAGAGAGGATTTTGTGATGACTTTTCTGTTTTGGAGGAAAAAAATCTGCAATCACATTATTTTTATGGAGAAGAACTTTGAGCGTTGACATCTGTTGGAGTCTTCTCCCATTGAAAATCATTGCAGATTTTTATTTCGTGTGGGATGAACTGGAAGAGACCCACTAATGTGACCTGTATAAAATGAAGAAGTTTAGGAAGAACAGTGAAAGGGAAGTCTTTGGCCTCTCCTGTGTTTTGGGCCACCAGGGTGCAGAGCCAAGTGCAGAGGGATGCTGGCTGCTGCTATTGTGCTTTGAAGAAGCTGGCTGCGGCATCGCCTGCCTTTGCCGTGCTGCTTGTGTGCGGCTGTGCTGTGGAAGGCACAGAGGAATCCTCCCTGACCTGAAGGTGGGTCTGCTCGTGGCCAAGACAGCCTGACTCTGGGCAATGACTGAAATCTTCTATAATGCACCTCAACATCTGGCCTGTGTCATCCTTTTCTAGCTCAGCTGACTTTTTTTTTATCATGTGAAAATACTCAAAACGACAAACCCAAAGCCTCCATGTATGACTGAGCTTGTAGCTGTTGTTTCTTTTTTTATTGTTATTGTTTGAGAAAATCTTTATAGCTCCCTTTAGATTTTGCTGCTCATGAATTATGTTTGCTCTTCAAAGCACAGGAATGCAGCTTTCTGGCACTGGAAGCTGTCACATCTCCTGCAGGAAGGTAGATCATTTGACTGCTCTGAGCTGTGTAATTGAAGCAGCCAAAAAAAAGGCTTCACTTATTTTCTTCTTTCTAGGATGCACAACATGAAGAGACAGATAAACTGTCTTTGCACTGTCCCTCAACAACATATTTCTGTGCTTTCCATTCTAACTAATCCAATTTCCCTACTGAGTGTGCACAGCAAGGTTAGGAACAGCACAGACCTTGCTGCTGTTACCTCCAGAAAGTTCTTGTAGATGCTACATGGACCTTCAGGCACTCTCCAGGCCACGAGGAAGGACCGTAAGTGAAGAGAGCAGTATTTTCGTCTCTAGCGATCACACGGAGCAAGGAGAGGGGTGACAGTTGGGGTATTCTGAGGGCAGAGAGATGCAGTTTTGCTGTGAGGAGCGACAGTTGCGGCCTCCCCATGTAGGACAACAGCCCATGGCTCTGCAGGCACTGGTGGGAGAGGCCACAGATTCCTGAGGGCTGGCCGCTCTGGTCTGAGGCAGCTGAGCCAGTAGCTGTAGGCAGCAAGGGAGCTGATGGGTGCGGAGAACAGAAGGAGGGTGTTATAGGACCACTGTGGGACGTAAAGTTTTCTTTCTGGGTTTTTTGCTTTTGGCAGCTTTCATCTCTAGGGGCAGGGTGCCCTGTCTATGTTTTCATAGGCTGCAATAACAGATGCCTTTTAATGAGTGCATGGACAGACAGCCTATTGTCTGGGTTTGTGCCTCAGAACTCCATGGTGGGAAGGGCTATTGGCGCTCGTTCTTGTTTTCTCTGTTCCTAAGGACATGTGATCCTTAGAAGGATGGGGGCTTTCTGTTTTCCAGGTGTCTTCATGGGCCAGGTCAGAACATAGCCTTTTTGTTTTATGTTTCTTTTTCTAAGAGCAACCCAACTCCTGCCACCTCCTGAGAAGGACCCCTGCATACATTTACTCCAAATGACTTCTGAGGGTATCCAAATGGCCCCAATAAACAAGTGTGGCCTAGCTGAAAATATTTTCTAGTTGTTAACATTGCAATGTAGGCTGAGCCTAGCTGGAAGGCCTGGCTTGTGTGCACATATTTTCTTCTCTTTTAGTCTCCCAGTAGGGCAGAGAGTCCCTGGAAGGCTATCAAGTATGGACTGGCTTTCAGAACTTACTCCTTGCCAGCAGCCTCTCTGTGTGAGGCCAATAAAATTTGTTTGCACTTAACAACAATAGAGTATTTTTTTACTTCACAGTGTGTCTCCTCTGGACTAACTGCTGTTTGGGAAGGCCCTTAGGTCTGTCCCTCCTCTTTATCCCATGCAGAATGAAACCATCAATCTTTCACACCCTGTTTCTAGAAGATGGGGATTGCTATTAACACTGAGGTGGGGTTATAGGCTGGCTTGAGGTGAGTTGCTCCTAAAGTTCAGACCTGGGAGGGGTCAAAGGGGGAATTGAAGCTGGGGAAGTGGAATTTGCCTCTGAAGTCAAATAACGAG
Organism: Alectura lathami; assembly: GCA_013399715.1. Classification (NCBI taxonomy): domain Eukaryota; kingdom Metazoa; phylum Chordata; class Aves; order Galliformes; family Megapodiidae; genus Alectura; species Alectura lathami. The sequence continues at coordinate 47,446 of VXAV01005520.1, read as the reverse complement.
GGCAGTGAGGCACCCGCTGAGACTGCCCAGAGAAGCTGTGGCTGCCCCATCCCTGGAGGCGTTCAAGGCCAGGCTGGATGGGCCCTGGGCAGCCTGATCCAGTGGGTGGCAGCCAGCCCATGGCAGGGGGTTGGGGCTGGGTGGGCTTTAAGGTCCCTTCCAACCCAAGCCATGCTGTGATTCTATGAACTCAAGAGTACAGGGTCTTCTGTGAACAAGCACTGAGATACGGAGGGAATAAGAGGCAGTCAGCTGTTCCTCCTGTGGTTCTAGGGGCAGATCATCTGTTGTAATTCTTTCTTGTTCACTCTCAGTAGTGCTTGGGACCCTGTTTCTAAGTGGTCTGATGGAAAGATGACATGCCCTTCTGCAGCACGCTTTTTCTACCTCTTCATTGCTATAGTCTTTGAATACAGAGGCAAAACTCTGTATTCAGAGAGCCTTGCACAACAAGAACACATCTCTCACGCCAAACATCCTGATAAGGTGGGACTGATACTGCCAGACTCCATTCAGCTCGACACCTAGAGTGGTCAGACACTGGGCACTGCAGTGATCTTCCCTCTCCTTCTCTGTGGCCTTTCAGGGAAGCTTTGGATCCCTCTTACTTCTTTTTGTAGCCTTATAAGATAACTGTGGATTAAAAAAAAAAAAAGTTGGCATAGGCTGTAAAGTACGTAATGAGGATGTGAGTAGGTCCAACTCTAAGGTGTCCTACAGATCAGTGAGTAAAGCTCCTTCAAGGAGCACACTGATGGCATTGCAATCCAGGGAGCAGCCGGGCGGACTCAGCTGCAAAGGAGAGACCAGCCTTACGCTCATGGGATTGCTGACCTGATAGCTTGCTGATTGTAGCTGCTCTCTCATACACAGCATCTTCAGAACTTTACATACAGTCTTGTTGCTGTGCCTTGGTCCCAAAGTCCTTATGAAATAAATACTTTTCCTGAGAAGGATAATTATTACAGGTCTTATGATCCAGAAAACCATCCAATCAGATCTACGTTGCCTACATTATTATTTAATGCTAAAAAAATGGCAGCATCTCTATTTCAAAAATGATCAGAGACAGTTATATTTAATACTGTTGTTTGAAATACTATACAGTATATTTTACTACTGCAGAATAATAAAAAATGTGAACAGATGTATCTTCCTCAAGCCTAGCAGCTGGATCCTCATTTTTTTCAATCTTAAAGAGCTTGATTTGTCCAGTTATCATAGTGGACAATCACACTTCATGACATACACTTCAAAAAATGACCCATGATTTGAGAATTTTCATTTAGTGCTTTCCCTACTTGAAATATGTCAGAAGTGCTTTCCTTTCCAAACTCAGGGTACTTGGTGGTTCTTTAAAATCAAAATGGAAGCATCTCAAGAAGTCAGAGCTAGCTTTTCCCATATAAATGGATGACATACATTATTAGGGTAAAGGTAGTTTTTACATATGCATTTGCCTGTTGTTGGAATACATACAACTGATTGTGAAAGGTGCTTCACTGAATTTTAAACAGGAGAATGTATATATTGAAGAAGAAATGAGTGTTTTTCATTAAAAGGGAAGTAAAATCATTTTCTGACCATGCTTCCTAATTTGTACAAATAGATTGACGTGGCATTTCCATTGTAGCTGTTTCATTTCTACACTAGATAATTTTCATGGTCAGTTTGGTAAAAATTAGAAGCTTTAATCAAGTTTTGCGGATCATTTATAATCTGATGTTTTTGAAAGATTTCAAATTGCTGACAACATAGAAAACCTGAAGGAGGAAAAGAAAAATACAGCAGAAAACATCTTACAACTCATGTGTTTTTCATTGCTCAAATGACACATTTATTTCAGAAAGCAGTTCATATACTTATTTAGTTTTGGAAAGGAGTATTTGTTTGAAAAGAGTACAGAACAGCTTTGGCTGTCTGTTACTGACCGATAAATCAACTTTTCTGTACATTGCCTGGCTCCTTTGAAGCTCTGAAATGTGTTTGCTTAGCTGAACAAGATATTGAAAAGCAACCAGTCTGGCCATTAATTATATCATTAGACATATTTAAGTCAGCATTTACCACACCACAGTGTTGTACATCAGATTTCATTCTTGCTCCCATTGCATGCAATGTCTCCATATACTGGCACTAAAGTTAGTGAGATGGTTCCCATGAAACAAGCATGCAGAATTCAGTTGTTGACAGGGGACAAAACTGGAGTCTTGCTGTTTATTTCAGACAGTTATAGCAAAGCCAGAACAAAGCACAGCAAGATAAAATCAATTAGTAGTTGGGGCATGGACACAAAATATTTTTGTGCTAGGGATTTAGTGAATTGCTCTTGGTATAAATATCATGTTTCATTCCATTCTTTAACAGCACTAAACAATGGTTGTTCCTTAACAAGGGATGTTCTTATATGTGCTATTTTATGCATTTTGGTTGAGTGCAGGCAACATTCACTCTTGACAGCTACAGATCAAATTACAAGCAAGCCAGAGAGCTATGTTTCTGCAGAGGGAACCCTTAGTCCCCCACTGAGCTCCTATGAAAGAGGAGGCCAAGAGCCAGCTAACTTTGCTCCCCAAGAGCAAAGAGCCTGGCTGTGTTACGTTGCTGGCAGCACTCAGCATCCTCAGGGAGCCCTTCCTGGGCAGCCTCCAGGTGCAGCCACCATCTGGGGCTGCACGGCCTGCTCTGCAGCTGGGGCAAGCAAGCACTGCAGCTTGCGTTGGTGGTGGCTGGGAAGGGCCTGGAGCTTTGCTGCCTCATAGAATCATAGAATGGCTTGGGTTGGAAGGGACCTCAGAGATCATCCAGTTCCAACCCCCCTGCCGTGGACAGGGCTGCCAGCCACTAGCTCACTAGATCAAACTGCCCAGGAACCCATCCAGCCTGGCCTTGAACACAGCCAGGGATGGGGCAGCCACAGCTTTTCTGGGCAGCCTGTGCCTGCGCCTCACCACTCTCTCAGGGAAGAATTTCTTCCTGATGCCCAACCTAAACCTCCCCTCTTTCAGTTTTAGCCCATTCCCCCTTGTCCTACCATTATCCACCCATGTAAAAAGTCGGTCCCCCTCCTGCCTGTAAGTTCCTTTCAAGTACTGGAAGGCCGCCATGAGGTCTCCCCGGAGCCTTCTCTTCTCCAAGCTAAACAATCCCAACTCCTTCAACCTTTCCTTTCCTTCCTGCCACCACCGCTGCTCCTGCAGGGTGCGATGGAGTAGGGTGACACCCATGTGATCCCAGGTGTCTTCAGGCTCGGAGATCAGCTCACATGGGTGTTTCCTACAGCGTTGTCCTGGTGGCAGCACCGCAGGAACTCTGCCAACCTACTTAGCGGTGTGAAACCACACATCTGTTTCCTGCATCACTGAAAGAACCTGGGCTGACATAGAAGTTCTTTCCTCTGAAGGGCTCAGTCTGCTGTAGGGAGGAGAGCAACTTAAGCTGCAGAAATTTGTGTTGTACAGGTAAAGAAAGCCATGTTCTCACCAAAGAATCACAGAATGGCTTGGGTTGGAAGGGGCCTTAAAGCCCACCCAGCCCCAACCCCTGCCATGGGCTGGCTGTCCAGGGCCCATCCAGCCTGGCCTTGAACGGCTCCAGGGATGGGGCAGCCACAGCTTCTCTGGGCAGCCTGTGCCAGGGCCTCACCAGCCTCTGAGTAAAAAATTTCCTCCCAATATCTAACCTAAATCTCCCCTCTTTTAGTTTAAAACCTTTCTCCCTTGTCCTGTCACTGTCAGACTGTGTAAAAAGTCGCTCTCCCTCCTGTTTATAAGCTCATTCAAGTACTGGAAGGCCGCAGTGAGGTGTCCCTGGAGCCTTTCTTTCTCCAGACTGCTTCAGCCTTTCTTCATAGAAGAGGCACCATGGATTGTACAACTCATGCACTAAAAATGCCAATCCAGCAATATAGTATATAGAACAAACTCACAAATAAAACCTCGACTGTGTGCAAACTATAAAGAGATTGTAGTATTGTACAGAGACATGACTCAATGGAGTGAGGGGGAAATGCCTTTCCCATTTTTTGTTCTGACAGCTACCATTTACATGTTTATAATTACCATTTCCCTTGCCCGACAAAACATTTGAAGCCATGCTTGATATTTGTTTCCAAAGCTGCAGATGAAGTTCATATGTACTCTATGCCAATACTCAACTCTGCAAGACATGAGGGTATATATGCATATATACATACATATGTACATATATATACATATATGCACATATATATACATATACACACATATATATACTGTAACGGTGGTATTACTTAAAAGGCCTGGTGAAACATCTCAAATGCTAGTAGCCAGCTTGGAGAGGTTGCCCTTTAAAAGATTCATGAGTGACTAGGGAGGATTTTTTACATGCTTTTTCTTTTCCATTTTTTTTTTTTAACAAAGTACCCAAAGTGGTTGCAGCTCTATTAAAAAATCCATTCTGATGACTGCTTAGTTGCAATTCGGTGCCAACTTTCATTTTAGCTTCAACTTAGCTCCTCTCACTAATTTCTTTCTTTCTTCTGGGGCTGAGGATTTCCATATTTGGTTTTACGCTTGGATTATGTCAGAAAAGTTTGAACAAAATAACTTCAGCAAAATGAATGTGAAAAAAATATATCTTCCATATGTTATTATAGAAATCTTCTACATCTGGTTAAGTCAAAAGGCAAGCCAGAAATCTTTACATTGGCTAATTATATAACCTCTTGAAGAAAACACTCTTGTGTTGAAGAAAAGTAGTTAAGTAATTTTAAATCAACTTGTCATTTCTATGCATACTATGTGGACCCCTTTCATTTTTCCCCTCTCTCTTTTTCTCAATATAGTTTTAAACCCTTGTTTAAAATAAGTTTGCCAAGGATGCATTTTCTAAGAATATCTTTAATGACATCTCAGTTAAGGATACATTTCTCAAGAACTCCAGCTGTTAGGGCCAACTGACTTAAGAAGGCCTCGATGGATGTCATTTCTTCAGTATAGGATGGGTGAAGAAGTTTAGCATGTCCTGTCAGCTCTCCTCCCCAGCTCATGCCAGTTTGAGTTCAGGCCTGAAGACCTTGATTAAATTGGTAGAAGGACATCATTTTGCACACCTACAAAGTCACATCCTGTTTCTTTTATCTAAAACAGAGAAGTAACATACAGAAACTAGACAGAATGTTAGAGAAGTGGTCAAACACCCACTTTAAAGTCAGACAGTTGCAAAGGGTGAGGGTGCTACAACAGTGCTAAGACTTCACACTTTACAGAGCTTACAACACGCTTTGACACGTTTAGAAAAAGAGCAAGCCTTTAAATTCAACTATTTCAAAACCGGAAAAAATGACTTAAGGTAGATCATGCTCTGGTCCACTAAGCAGCTAATAATTTGGAGCCGTATGGGCTAGCCTCAATAAGGCAGACATTAAACGCCCCCTTTTACTGCTCCTTCTGTCCTACCAGAGTGAACATGTTGGGGGGGTGAGGTCTTTTCCATGAGCTAAGTATTCAGATCTCTTCAGTCAGAAATTTAAACTCACCAACAGTTCCCAAGAGCACTCTAACTCTCAGCTATTGTAAAAATAAGTACACAAAAACATGTGTAGAAAGTCCCCCACATCCTTCCTTTCCCCTCTTTGCTGTGTTTCCTACCAGCTAAATAGGACAGCTGGGAGTAGGGCACTGAAAATGTCTTTCCCAGGTATGTAACTTTCTCCAGATCCTTTAAAGGGTGCCTAGACATTGAATCCACCTGTGAAGTCACAGAGTGCTATTATTGCCCCTTACAGAGTGAACTCCAGCCCAGAGCTGTAGATTAAAATCAAAATCTCTGAACTGTCTACAACTTCTGCATTCCTCATTCTTGTGCAGAAAAACCTTAAACACCAGAGGACTGACTGTTCCTATTTTGTTAGATAGGAGTGGTAAATACCCAGACAACCTGGAAAACAAAACCAAAGACAAACAAAATGAACAAAATATTTCTAAGATACTGGACTAATCATTTGCCCACAGTTGTTCTGTAAACCAGTGGCAGAGATAATGCCAGAACACTGGGACTCTGATTCAGTGCTTTAGGCACACGAGTCCTTTCAATTTTTCTTTACTACTGTTACCCAGATTACAGGGGTGTAAGATGTAAGAGACATCAACCTCATTCTGTTCTGTTTTGAGGAACATTGCACTACTGTTATATATTCTGATCTGCTGCATAAATAATTATGTCTTAGATGATTAGAGGCATGTGAGGTGTAGGTACTACTGAAACCTTTGTGCTGGCTGAGGCAGGCATGTTACCAAAAAATCCTTTGTGTTTATGATGATATTATTAGTTTTAATGAAAAATATGTTTGTTAAAAGGAGTCAAATTAAGTTTTCATGCATAATTGTTTTTGACAGTTTCTGAACCTTGGCTTTGTACTTTGTTTGCGTTTCCGTTTTAAGAGGAAATTGGACTCAGAAACCTAAAAGTGATCTTATTCTATGTAGTCAGGTTGTTTTTGTGGATAAATGAGAAACATTGATACTTTAAAAAATAAAAGAAGAATTTGTCCTGAAGTGCTCAGATTGACAGCATTCTGACATCAGGCAATGTCCATCTCCACCATGATCAGACTGTGACAATTACTGCTCATGGAGGGATGGAAATTCAGCACGCTCCCCACCAGGCTGGGTACAACTTTGGCACTTGGGTGAGTAATGAAAAGACATGGACAGAAGCAGGGGACTGAGTTTCCCTTGAAATAAGACCAGTTACACTCATAGGAGAGTGTTAAAACTAAGAGAAGGCGCTAAGAAAGAACAATCAAGGGAGTAGTGTGTGCCCTGGGTAGACTTATTAATGTAATGACAGAAATCGTGGTGAAGCACCTAAAAGAATATTCCCTGAAATCCACAACCTGCTCAGATGTGGTCAGTACAGTGAGTTAAACTAGCTCATCACTGCTGTTCTTGGTAGACTATGTATAAGTGTAACTATGTGTATAAAAATGCAATATATAGTGTATATGCATAAAAGATGTTTTGAACTGTGAAAAAAGTAGATCGTTTTTTAGTGGCTGAAGATCAGTCCAAAAGGGAGAACTCGGTGAAGTATGAAGATAATTTCTCTTTCTCTTTGCCTAAAAATGTTATTCTCTGACAAATCTCTGCTATAGCATGCTACAGACATGCTTGCTATTGTGTAGGTGTACTCAAAAACAATATTTAGGGATATAACATAAGTACCGCAGGTCTATAATGGATCGTAATCTATAGCTACATTTGTAGCTATTTTATGTAGTATATAAATTGTTATGTTTAGCAGATAAATTGGTCACCAGAGACTTTTCATTCAAGTTAATGCAAAATGCCAAAGGACTGGGACATTCCTATTGGAAAAATTGTTCCTTGCCGTTAAACCAGAATGGCAATAATTCAGTTCTCTTTTCCTTGCAGCTCTTCTTCTACACAGGCTACAGATCTTGATGAAATCTCATATTTGCTGCGGGTGTACAATACCTAACTCAACAGGACCTGCCCTTGGACTGAATAGTTAACACATCGTGGAATATTATATGATTCTTTTGTAAAATAAATGCTAAAGCAATTTATTTCCTAAATCTGTTTCTGCTTAGAGCCCTTACTGATAAGCACATGAAGAATAATACATGGCTTTGTTAGTACATGTGTGTTTTTATTTAGTTGGATGTTTATACATATGTATCTCATGAGGTAAATTCTGGCCAACTGCTATTGTACCCTCCCTTTCCTCAACTTTTACTGAAACGCAAGTGAAAGATTTTTCTGGTCTCTCACGACCTTTTTAAAAACATTACATTGAATTAGCATTCTAAGGCAAAGATATATAGGTGAGGAAAGGATCTCGAGCTATGCTTTTGTTCACCACTGGTATTAAGGTGGAATAAAGACAGACTGTCCCTTGCAGATTATCTATTGTAACCTCAAACCTCCACAGGAAAGAAGGTTTTCCACAACTTTCCTGTTGTGTAATCTGTCAGACTATTGAATTATGCTTGTAGTTAGATAGCTTTTCCTAAACCTTAAGCAACGTCCTCTTTCTTACAAACTATACTTAGTATTTTTGGTCCCGTCTCCAGCTGACACAAAGAGCAACTGATCTCTCCTTATTACAGCCTTTCACTAAACTCATAGTCCTCCAAATCTGTCTTTAGTTAGGCTACACAAGCCCAATTTTTCCTTTGTAAAGCCTGTGTGCTGCCTTCCTGTCCACGCTGCCTAAGATGGCTTGTAAAGCACATCTTTCTTAAAATGGTGTGCTGGGTACAGCAGTGTGAGCCCTCGCCTCTGAGCTGCAAAGAGGAACAGTGCTCGGCACCCACCTCGGCCAGAGGCCCCTTTCTTGCTGCCTGGGTAGTCCCCATCTTCTGCTTCTGAACTGGATTTCTTCTCTGCCCTGAAGCACAGTCCTCTGCTGAACTTCTACTTGATTTTGGATCATGTCTCCAATTTATTACGATGTGAAGTCCAACAGTATTCTGAGATCATTTGTACAGGCACTCCCAGTCCTCCCGGTGTGGCAGCAAACCTTTGATATTATACCTCGGAGTGATGTTTCTCAGCTGACTTTGCTCAAGACCTATTTTCCCAGTTATTTCCCTGGCTGGGCATGGGATAGCACTGAAAATATTACTGAAATCAAGACCATCTCCTGAGTCCCTCTTAACTACTAAGCTGGATATACTACCAAAGGAGATAATTACTTTGGCTTGGCAAGTTTTACTTCCGAGAAACTATCTTGACTAATTCTTATTGCTCTTTTTCTCTTGTACATGCATTTGCTCTAGTGTGTTTTCAGTTATCTTGGCTGCTTTGTCTGCACTTTCCTTAGTCCTTGCTTCATAACGCTGTCATTCCACATAACATCCATGTCTCATTGTCCTTCTGACTGTCCCTCCCTTTTCTTTTTGTTTTGATTGCCAGCCACTTCTCTCTCCTCTATCTTTTTTTTTTCCAGATCTTTTGTGAAGCCATACCTAAAACTGGTATTGCATTTACTTTTCTCCTATTCTCTAGACTGTCCTTCTTCTTCTCAAAAGCTCTCACTAATGGCCCAGAAATTGTTTGGCTAATGTCCGAAAGTGTGAAATCGTTTGACTACTATTTTTTAATTATTATTTTAAAGTACTATTGCCTTCACTTTGCAAGCTGTAGATAAAATTTTCTAAGTTTAACACTCTTGGTAGCAGCAAGTGCTAGATGTCTCAGCAGTTACAATGGCTATAACAATTTTAGGGAAATTCCCTCTCATAGCTCTCCCATGCTGCTAGCAATACAGAGACCACAAATACAGCCAAACCACAAGCGCTTTTACCACTTTAGCTGATTTATGCAACATGATGGTGAAAATGTCATCAGGCAATGTCTGTATGAACAGTCCTGTCTACATTAGAGGAATAGATGGACATGGACAAGCTTTTAAACTTGTGATTTATGGGTAAGTGTCTCTGATCAATGTGGCACAGTGAACTGATAGTGAAGATAACTTTACAAACTTGCAAGGCCATTTTATTTCAAAGCCATGTGAAAAGAACTATGAAAAATCTCTAATAGGTGTGTTGTTTTCCATTATTTAATGCACAAGACACATACGAACTTCAACTCATTGGGCTGCCAGTTCATGAGAACTACAGCATTTCAGACAATAGGTCTGAACTAATTTCCCAGTAATTATTCTCTCCTGTTTTTCTACTGTAAGTCAGCTGATACACAAATATTTTCTTCTGTTACGTATAGTGTTGAAATACAATTTGGACTGAACAAACTTCCTATTAACATTCCCAGTAGTCACAAATAATGACTGTAAAAATCAAGGAGTTAAGTTTCTTATTAGAAAACAAAATTCACAAAGTGTCTCCATTTCTATGCTTTAATATGCCAATATTTGGTAAAGGTGGTGACATATTTCAGAGAGAATGAACACTACCAGCCAAACCAAGATTTTAAATCGTTCATCTACATGCACATAATCTCTCTGAATTAAGTACGACCCCTCCTTCCTTCCCAAAAAGTCAAACTATTCCCAGAGTAGACACTGCTGTCAGTGAATGAAGCAGCCACACGGAGGGGAGCCTATTTTACTTGAAGTACACGAGAATGGCCTCAAGGCGTCACTAGAGAGCTATCAATAATTTGTTCATAGCTTTATTTTGAGGTTTTTGGGCTTTGAGATTTTTTTTTCACTCAAGAACCACTTCTAATTTAATCCTTCCTGCTTAAAATGCCCATCACTATCTGTACCTGTGAAAATGCCCTGGCCATTCGGATGTGCACGGCAGTCTTTTGGAATCACAGTTCAACTTTTATGAAGGCAAAGAGCATGAAGCGAGGAGATAAACTAGCAAATAACATGGATTTTTTTTTTTTTTTTTTTTTTAAGGGAAGTAGGTAATTAATTCCTCCCCCCACTTCATAATCTTGACTAAGACAAATAGAAATGAGATTTTAACAATGGTAGGAAGTGAAACAGCCTAACCTTTCTGCATTTAGCCTGTATGCTTTTTCAGAGCAGAGATTGTCTCTCCTAGATGTTTACACAGTGCCCGGCACAAGCCAGGCTCATATTTAATTTGGGCCTTTTGAGCCAGCATCACAATATAAATATTTCCTACCCGTAGTTCTGATGGGAACACACTTTTGTTTGCGCTGCTGTTCAAACGTGGTCCCCGGCCACACTCCTCCTTCAGGATTCATTCCCAGTTGGATACTTCATTGCTATCTGCCATTAGGCTGCCTTTAAAGCAGCAGATCCTAGTAAAAGGAAGCTAATGGTAACGTCATGGAAAATGTGTAAATGCCCCATCTCTCTTGTAAATGGTGCATTTCTTACATGTGTGTTGCTCCACTCTAATGCTGCTGGGAACATCCTGTGTTTAGCTCCCCTTCAGAGTGTTTGTCATTTGAACTCATGGCTTTCCTGAACAGTTATATTACGTATGTTCCTCTTTGTGTCTTTGTCACAGAAGATAAGGAGAGTTTTATTTCTCCTGAAATCCTCAGGAATATGAGGGCACTTCCACGTTCTGCAGCTTGAAATGAATGAAATGACAGAGCTATGCAGAATGTTTCCAGGGCAGGGATTGTTTCTTGCACTTACACCTACTCTGTCGTCTGTAAAGCATTTAGGAGGAGACGAACTTCAGAAGAACTGTTTTGCTTCTACTTCCATGTATCCAGAGATTATTAAACTAATGACTATCATAACATGTATGCAATAACAACAACAAGATGCAAGTCAAAGCCCTAAAGCCTCTTAAGATTAGATTAGATTAGATTAGATTAGATTTGCACTGCGATTTAAACAGAGAACAGTTAGATTTGAATCTCTCTTCTCGGTTTATTCAAGTTGACAGTCGTATTCTAACATCATGGAGAAGATATTTTCCCTTTCTTTCTTTCCTTGGGCCCAATTTACAATAACATCAGAAGCCTCATGATCTTGCAATGACAACTTTCTGTGTAGGCAACACAAAGGCAAAAAATTTACTGGATAAGACAGAGTTCAACAGACATCAGTGATTACTAAAATCAATACTTTTGTATAGAAAATAACAACCTTTTCCAGGTGACAATTTATCCCTGAGAGCTTTTAAATACACTCTGCAGCATCATTTCAATGTATAGGACTGTCGAGTAGTGGGCAGACTTCATGTGGTCGCAGCAGGGGAGAAGCTAGGTGTGATGAACCTTCAGGGCTCATCTTACACATATAACAATGGAGGTAAATTTCCAGTGGCATTTCATTTTTGTCATGTTATCATCTGTGACAGCACCATATGTGAGCATTCCTGTTTGCCTTCAGTCTCCAAATTCATGCAAACATAATCAGTTTCTTGTTTCCTTTTGTTTTATCGTGCACACTCCATTTCTGGTGGAATGCAAGTGGATGCTGCCCAGAAGAATCAGACATTTTTCTCTCAGCATTAGCAACATTTATGGGTGAATTCTAGAAGCACTTTTTATTGGTTAACTTCACTCCCACAGAGCTCAATGACAGAAGAATTAGGCCAAATTGAGACCTTATGAAAATTCCATGTATACTTTAGTATAGAAACAATATTGTCTCTCCATGTGAGCATTTACTCATAAAACTAGGTATTTAATGGCAGAATAAAATATTAAACAAGAATTCAAATAAGGTTAAATAAAAACGTTCAGGGAAATAGGCTCAGAGAAATTTTGGAGGTATTAATCTCACCCCTGTTTTAACTTTTCTTGCTTGATATTCATTAGAACCTAAACACATATGTAAGAGANAGCCCACAGTTTTGTCATCTTTTTTAGTTATCAAGATGGAAAATATCTGTTGCCCAGACTCCTCAGAGGTACAGCGTCTATTAAACCTGCTTTAACAGGCTCCTGAGCTGCAATGTAAGGCTTCTGACTAGTTTAGTGACTCATTCGGCAAAAATGTTACCATAATCAATTTTGGATACTGTTTCCTCAGTGGTTTTCAAAAGGGGCTTGGCTTTGCACTCCAGTGGAGACGGTATCTATCCTAATTAAATTACATTTTGGAAAGACAGAAGGTGGAGTACTTTGTGCCTATGACAGCCTTGCTTCAGAGAGTCAGAGAGTCAGGAAAGAAAAATTTCCCTCTAGCTCATAAAGTCTTGTTTTGTTTGTTTGGGGGGGGGGGGGGGGGG
>VXAV01005519.1:58685-111673 GCA_013399715.1 Alectura lathami | reverse complement strand
TTCCAAAACTAAACACTGAATTCAGAATTTAATAGAACCTGAACACTGACCTATCTGTCAGCAGAGCAGTTTCCTTGTGTTTCTGACCATTCATTTGGACTAAGAGAACTGAGGTTATTTAGTCTGGAGAGAAGGAGGCTGAGAGGAGAGAAACCTCATCACTCTCTGCAGCTACCTGAAAAGACATTGTAGTGAGGTGAGCGTTACCATCTTTTCTCAGGTAATAAGTGATAGGACATAAAGCAATGGTCACAGGTAGCACAATGAAAAGTTTAGACCGGATATCAGGAAGAATTTCTTCACAAAAAGGGTGGTTAGACATTGCAACAGGCTGCCCTGTTTCTTGAACTGGAAAAGGGAAGTTCAAGAGGGAGTCCCTTCCCTAGTGAGCAGTACAGGCAGACTGGTAACAACAGACAAGGAGAAGGATGAGGTGTTCAACAACATTTTTGTCTCAGTCTTCAAGAACAACTGCTCTTCATGCATCCCTCAAGTGGATGAGTTGAAAGGTGGGAATAGAGGAAGCTATGTCTCTCCCACTGCAAGCAAGGATCAGGTTTATGACCACTTGAGGAACCTCAACTTCCATAAGTCTACCGGTCCTGATGAGATGCATCCCAGAGACCTGAGGGAATTAGATGATACAGTCACCAAGCCACTCTCTATGGTATTTGAGAAGTCATGGCAGTCTGGTGAAGTCCATGGTTACTGAAAGAAAGACAATGTTGTACCCATTTTAAAGAAGGGTAGAAAGGATGACCTTGGGAATTACCGACCCGTCAGCCTCACCTCTGTGCCGGGGAAGATCACGGAACAGATCCTCCCAGAAGCTATGCTAGGACACATGGAAGGCAGGGAGGTGATGTGAGACAACCAGCATGGCTTCTCCAAGGGCAAGCCCTGCCTGACCAACCTAGTGGCCTTCTACAATGGCATAATTGCATCGGTGGACAAGGGAAGAGCCACTGCTGTCATCTATCTGGACTTCAGAAAGACCTTTGACACAGTCCCCCATCACATCCTTCTCTCTAAACTGGAAAGATATGGGTTTGATGGGTGGACTCTTAGATGGATGAGGAACTGGTTTCTCGCATCCAGAGAGTGGTGGTCAATAACTCAATGTATGGATGGAAATCAGTGATGAGTGCTGTCCCTCAGGGGTCTGTTCTGGGACCAATACTCTTCAATATCTTCATCAATAACATTGATAGCAGGATCGAGTGTACCCTCAGCAAGTTTGCAGGTGACACCAAGCTGTGTGGTGTGGTTGGCACACCTGAGGGATGGGATGCCATCCAGAGAGACCTGGACAGGCTGGAGCAGTGGGCCTAGGTTAACCTCATGACTTTCAACAAAGCGAAATGCAAGGTCTGGCACCTGGGTCACAGCAACCCCCACTATCAATTCAAGCTGGGGGAGTAAAGAATTGAGCTGAGCCCTGCCGAAAGGGACTTGGGGGTACTGGTGGATGACAAGCTGGACATGAGCCAGCACTGTGCCCTCGCAGCCCAGAAAGTCAGCCGCATGCTGGGCTGCACCCAAAGAAGCGTGGCCAGCAGGGCAAGGGAGGTGGTCCTGCCCCTCTGCTCTGCTCTGCTCTGCTCTGGTGAGACCCCACCTGGAGTGCTGCGTCCAGATAGGGAGTCCCCAGTACAGAAGGGACATGGAGCTGTTGGAGCACATCCACAGGAGGGCCACAAATATGATCCAAGGGATGGTACACCTCCCCTGTGAGGACAGGCTGAGAGAGTTGTGGCTGTTCAGCCTGGGGAAGAGAAGGCTCTGGGGAGACCTGATAGCAGCCTTTCAGTATCTAAAGGGTGGCTACAAGAAAGAAGGGGGCAGACTCTTTAGCAGGATCTGTTGTGATAGGACTAGGGGAAACAGTTTCAAATTGAAAGAGGGGAGATTTAGACTAGATATAGGGAGAAAGTTTTTTACGAAAAGAACAGTGAAGCACCAGAACATTTGCCCAGAGAGGTGGTGGATGCCCCATCCCTGTAGACCTTCAAGGTCAGGCTGGACAGGGCTCTGAACAACCTGATGCAGCTGTAGATGTCCCTGTTCACTGCAGGGGAGTTGGACTAGATGGCCTTTAAATGTCCCTTCCAACTCAGAGGATTCTATGATTTAGATGTTGTTAATCGTGGTCTAATGATCTGATTCCAACACAGAAGTGAAACCCAAGAATAGCACAAACTTAGGGGCTGTGGCAACCCAGAGATAAGTGCTGATGTACTTGCCTTGGCACAATCTACACTGTGACACCTGATCAGGTTGGCCACCTTACTGCCTCCTTCATCCTGCCCTGGAGCATTCTGCCCTGCCCTCAGCTAATCTGGGGTATTTACATTGTGGGTTGGACACAGCCCCTCATTATTGATCTACATAAAGAGGAAAGAAGAAAGGCAAACAAGAAAAGAAGGGTGTGAAGACTTCTGTCCCAGACTACAGGACAGTTGTACAGCTGAGACCTGCTGCTCCTCTGACTGCCTGCTGGGAGTAACAGCCCATGTTGCAAGGCCATCAAGCTATTTTAGGAGGAGGTACTCATATCACAGAACTACAAAGCCCTTTTGTGCTTAATCTGTCACTGTGCCTGGCCCTGAATAGTAGTGGGATGTGGATTTTGCTTGCACAGGGCAATGCAGTGTTTTCTTTGATAGCTGGCTGCATTGTGTGCATTTTTTGGCACATAAAAATCCCAAGGAGGAACCTATTGCTCATTTACGCTATCTCTAAATAACAATCTCTTTAGAGAAAAAAAAGCCTGGAAATATTATTTCTCTGTGCTCTTGAGACTTGCTGGATTAACACAGACAACGTTTCTCTTTTACTTTAAAGCTGCATTCATTGACTCTTGTGCCTTCTCCAGCCCAGGCTTTCTTAAGGCACCCTGGGATCAGCCACGGCACCAGAACATCTCTCAGGAGCTACACTTGAGGAAAGTGTCTTGCTGACCATACTGTCCTCCACACCCACCCTCCAGAATGGAGACTTTTTTCAGTCTTGCAGATATTTTCACCTTTCTTTTCTGATGCCATGGGAGCCAAAAAGGAACTTAACCCAAATCTGCATTGACATGAGACTCTGAGATTGAAGGCAGATTGAAACTATCTTTGCTCCACGATTTTTTGGTTCATCTCAGACTTATCTTGTTTCTTTACATATAGTTTAAAAGTTTTTCCAAGATATTCTGGCATTGAGAATATGTCAGAAGTAACTGCTAGCTTTAAAGTGCACAATTTGGACACCAGCGATGTGATATTCAAACTGTATGTAGGCTTTGGATGGCAGTTGCCTGCCCATAGCTTTGCTCCCAGAAGAAGATTACAACATGATGTGTGCAAAACACACACTGAAGGCACTGCCAGGGATCTTGCCTCCATGGATCTGGTGAACCTTTCTATTAGCAAAGAGTATTGCTGAGAACAAAACTGATAGCTGAACCTGTTGTAGTCCTAGTGCAAATACCTGCAAGCACAACTGGGTAGAGTGCACTGTCCTTCAGATGCCATCATATTTTATGTAGTCTGGGACATTATTTCCATGCAAAAACCTTACTGCAAATTGTTTCTGGCTCTACTCTCTGCTTCAGGGGATCCGTGCATATCTCACCTTTCCACAGGTTGTGGAAACAGAATGGGCAGACGCACAGAAAAGGTGTTCAACCTCACGTACTTTTTGCTCTTTGACCAGCTTACCTCTCAGAAGAGATGGGGGAATGAAATGGCATTTCTGGGTAGAAGAGAGGAGACACAGAGGCAACAAAGAACATTTATATGGAGGAGACATGGGGACTGTACTTGAAAAAGAAGCAGGCATACAGAAGAAGAAATTGTAGCACAAAATTGATAAATTGAAGCCTTAATGGTCCTATTTACTGATTTACACTGAAGACCCTACTCTTAACTTTGCAGTATGGTGATAACATAAAGGAGAACTGGTGTTACAAATTTGAGTGTTAACATTCCTACTGCTTTGTGGAGATGTGTGGCTTCCTGTCCTCTGAGAAAAATGATGAGGACAGCAGTCAACAGTCTCTTCTGCAGACGCAGCATACCAAAGGGCATAGTTACAAAATGTCTCTATTCCTCTTCTACACCCCAATTCAGGGAACACCATGGACAGTACAGGTGCAGGATGTCCTCTCATCCATAACACATCTGTCATTTTAATAAATAACCTAAGGTGATGGAGAGCAAAATACTATAGAATATGCTTTACTGAAAACAAAACAAAACAAAACCCAACCCGCCCCCCTCCGTATACACACACACTTTCAATATGTTGGTTGTGTTTCTGCTTGCCNTCAAAAAAAAAAAAAAAAAAAAAAAAAAAAAAGGATAATGGGAACTGCTTGTCTCTACAGAGTATTTTGTGCCCAATTAAGTTTATGTACGGACAAGAGCTGCTTTATCTACTAGATTAAGTATCAGTTCCAAGGTAATGTTTCTTGCTTGTAGTTTGGGACACAGAGCGCTATTTTATTAGCCATTTTATATTTATTGTTGGATTTTTTATACTTCAATAAAGCTTCTGGCATAGTTGTCATTTCCCTTTCTCTTGCAGTTGAACAGAGAACGAAGTAAAGTTTGAGAACAAATCTCTGGAGGTTTCAATGAGGACACACAAAAGAGACAAGCACAGTCAGGCCTGCCAGCAGAAGTTACATTTCTCCACCAGCTGGAATTTTGCTACATGGAAAACTCACATGCAGTATATTCCAGCAGCAAAGCGTGCTCCATAGAAACATTGCTAAGCCACTGATGTGGCTTTGACCCATAGACTGGCTCTGTCTCCTGCAAAGAGACTTGGAACAGGAAATTAATGGTTTGTACTTTGCTCCTGAATGGCTGATGATTAACTCAACAGGACTATAAAAGAAAATATCAGCCAAAAACATTTCCTTCCTCCTGTGCCAATACCCTGGTGAGGAGAGACCAAACCCTGCCACTCACTGCAAGGACTGAAGTCCTTGCTTAGTGCTTTTTTCTTATACTCCAATCCATGGATAAATTGTACATAGGGAAAATCTAATGTCCAATGTCACTCAGAGCAGGAGGAGAAGAAATCTAAAGGGCTGAGAATGGTGGGAGACCAGAGGAGGATCTGCTTTTGTTCATGCTCAGTAATGGCACTCTCAGAGCCTAGCTGAAACCACTCTGCAAACTGATCAAGAAAGGAGCTTCGACATCAATAGAATTCATGGGCTTGGGCTGAAACAGTGCTTCAGATACTCAAGTATAGCTGATAGGATGGTATGAGGAGCAATGTGAGCTTGAATACACAGTACCTTACAATACGTACATAACCCAAGAAAAACAGAAGAGCAACAGAAGACTCACTGTGTTCAAATTACCAGCTCTATAAGCTGAAGTATGACCTCCAGCTAGAATATAATAACCAGCTTTCATGAACGGCACTCATTATATTGTGTCCATTATAAAAGTGCAGCTACATGACAGTGCCATAGGCTATAATGTTCTTACTCAGAAGAGTTTTAATTTTCTTCCAAGAGACAATATCTCCCTTTGGCAAGCTCATTTTGTGCATCCTGTGGTCACTTTTATTCAACAGGATGGGTGGAAGATTCTTGTTGGCTGGTTTGGCTTGTTTGTTTGTGTTTGTTTTCCTCCTAAAACAAGAAAAAAAAAAAACTGCACTAAAAGTTCTGTATTGATTTGGGGGAGACAGCAGGGCAGGTTATCAGCTAGTGTAAATCAGGGTGATAAACACCAGCTGAGGACCTTTATCAAGCCATTACAAACTTGCTGGATCAGAGTGTTTGTCGATGACCAAAATACCTCAGAGAAATGGCCTAGCTGTCCCTCTGTTGACACACAACAGGAGATATTGCCACATCAGCAGAAAACTTTGTTTTGTTACATGGTGACTTAAGGTTTTATCCATTATTCCTTCAGTTCTTCTGCTTGAATACTAACTGTGAGACAACTCAGGGAGCACAAGCATCTGAAACACTGCAGTTCTATGGAGAAACACCTGAATGGCATAGGCAGATCCAGGCAGAGCCTGGCAGAGTCATTAGCTCTGAGTAACTGCCCTTTATCTGTCCAAACAGTAAAGCTACCGACCAGTGCAGGCTGCAACTCATCTAATCCTGCAGTACCTAAAAAACAGTGAAGAACAGCAAGCCATTTTGATCTTATTAGCCACAAAGGAAGTGGAAAGAATCAAACTCCCATGGGTTTGGTGTCCCTGCAAAAATTTGAGATCTGACCGTCGCTTTCCCTAGAGAGAGACTAGCCTGGCTGAGATTACAGCTCACATTTTCACCGAGGTATGGGGACACACACAGGAAAGTCACACAGGAGTCAGCTTCCCAGAGAGACAAGACAAACAGGTTTCCACTCCAGGTGCAGCAGCTGTTATCTTTCAGATCATGCAGATATAAGTATTTTGTGATATGCCAAATCACTAGCTAAATACTTAACCTGAAGAGCACTCTTCAGAGCTCTCTCTCGGATACTGTTTTCCATACAGCCAGAAAAGTTTATCTGAGGCTGTCTTGAGCACAAATTCTTGCAAAATCCAAAGCAGTGTTCTGGTGGAGCCCTGTCTTGAATTTCATAGTATGGAACTAATCATTCTCACTGCCTTGATAGAGACGGTAGCCGGTGTAAGAGAAAAGGGTTGATTTCCCTGTACCATTAGATGTGATGTCACTTGGAGCCTCCACTCCACCTCTCTTCTCAGCATGGTCAACACAGGAGATAGTCTCAATTACTGGTGCCAACATGGCACACGAACAAGAGCTGTAAAACCCAAGGTGGGCTGCCAGTGGTAAATGAACCATATCCCAGCAAAGGACCAACACAGGAAGAATAAGGGAAGACCTAGAGAAAGTGAGATCATCTCTAACTCATCACTAAGAAGAGCCATAAATGGAGACTTTGGGATCTTCAATGTCGTCACTGTTTGGGCTGCTGCAGACATGCTAGTAGAGATGTTACATCATTGTCTTCTTGTCACCAGGATGGGAGCTGGGTGGTCTCACTGGCCTCTTTTGCCTGCCTTACAGGCAAAAGTTAGTCCCACATCAGCCTTTTCTCCTTCACTCCACACTACTGGCCCTTGTCAAAGGATCCGTGCAAAAATTATACAGAATCTAGAGACGGTGGGAAGTAACCTTGGCTCTCTCTTTTAGTCCCAGTTTCCAGATAAACTCTTTTTAAGCTCTCTCTCTCTTTATTTAAGGCCTAGTTTCACCAATGAAACTGAGTTTATCTGACTAAGCTCTGTGTGTGCCTGTGTGATCCGTACTAATAACCTCTGAACCTGCTGGCCAAAGGTATTGACAGATGTCAGAGTTGTGCAATTCTACCACTTTATGAAAACAAATAAATCCTACCAATTTTTCCATGAAGAAGAAAAAGCTCACATGAGGCCAGTCTCTAATGAGTAAATGCTTCAAGTGCTTCTGATACAAGTTGTGTACCTAGAATTACTAATGATGCTTTGAAGATCTGGGATAGAATCTGGGACTGCTGAGTTTTTATTCCACTTGAGCTCTCTCTTTCTCTGTCTGCAGGGTGTCTCTGTTTTTATGTTTGCTTTGATATTTTTGTTTTGTTTAGATTTTATTTCTTTCAGTAAGCTAAGGACTGGCTTGTCCAAGTAACCCTCTGCACACATTTAAGTTAGTTTCCTTGATGGTGATTTCCTGGAGCAAAGATACCCCACCGATACCCCATAACCTATAGAGGTGATCCCAGAGGGGCAGAGGCTTATACTATCATTTTTAGTCAGTATACCCACCCTGCATCATATAGGATCATTGTATTTACAGGCTAGGTGGGATCACAGCCCTTTAGTACATTCCATCAAGATTCGCGGCTAGGTGATACAGAGTTAAAAAAACATTGACAAAAATTCTGAGTTCTACTTACCCTGTATTTCCCATCATGGTTGCTGCAGCACTACCTGCCCTAGTGAAAAAAAGCATCAGTAGGGGATTTGCTAATAAGTTCTAGTGCCCAGGAGAAGTGTGGGAGGATGTGCTTGCTGCCGATATCTCCTGTCTCCAGGGGAAAACATACCAAGTGTATTTTAGAAAAGGTCTTTCCATGCATTAATTAGAGCAACACTGAGTCACCCATCTCATTACATCGCTGATAGAACTCAGCAAATACTTCCTCCACAAGATTTTGACATCTTCCAGGGGCTGCAAGTAACAGCACAAAGTGATACATGACCTTATTTAGGGGAAAACTTGGGTGAACAGTTTTCTGATGGATCTAACTGTTTACTAGCAGCTTGTGAAGGGATTAACAGTCTGGATCCTCTTCCCTATGTGCAGAACAAAGCTTTGGGAGGCGGGAGCTTGATATACCCCCATCTGCCTAAATGGCACAAGTATTTCACTGTGGTGTGAAGTTGGTTATGGTAATGCCCAATGTCTGCAGATTGTTTCAAGCCCACGGCATAGTCAAAGGTTCCCTGGCCATCTTCCCCTAGCACCTCGCTGTGTCCCATGTAGTACTAAGCAGGAGCTGAAGGCTGAAAGTGGTGTTTCTGAGTGGTAGAAGATGCTCTGGACAGGGAAATTCTGCAGTTCCCTTAGCTGAAATGGTTATCAGTTTGACAGTTCTCTTGTGCCAGCTGTGAGACTGTAAAATAACTATTCCCAGTGGAATATCTAAATGACTTGGAAAAAGTGATGTTTTTCAAAAGAAATATTTTCATTTGGTCATCTCCAAATGAACTTTGCTGAACTGTTGTACCAAAGAAGCCAGGGACAGTGATTTTGATTAAAACTTTACTAATATATTTTTTAAGCAATTTTTCATTCCTCTTAAAGAATGTGTGATGTCCTGCTATGCAAAAACTGAGTACCATGTCATATTTCACTTAGAATGTGACTTATGGTTTTAAGAATTCTGAATTGGGCAATGGAAGAATAGAGTATTTGCATTGTGTACAACACTGTGGAGAGGAGTCTCATGGTCTTTTTTTTTTTTTTTTTGGAAGTCAAAACACAAACTAGAGAGCCTAATACACATTTCAGAGCATCACAAAACTCCCTTTGGCAGAGAGCTAATTCATACCAAAACATAAAACACTTTGCCAGGTTCAAAAATCAATTAAAAATGCGTGGTGTGATTCTAGAAATCACCCACTGAACCTCTATGCTACATTTTTAATGAAAAAAACACTACTGAAATTCATTAAATTTTACAGATTTATACCTTCCAAATAATTCAAAACAACACCTTCAGAACTAGGAATGATCTAATTTCCCAAATTGATAATTATGTGGATTTACATAAATAAAACAGTTGACATGCCACAAATACTCCCAGATATTTTCACGAAAAAAATAAAATAAAATAAAAGGAAAAAAAAAAAAAGAGAAAAAGAAAAGTAAACCTAGTAATTAAGAAGTCTGAAAGGAAGTATGTCATTTGATATAAATCAAAAACAACAGTTCACAAATAAATTCAGTGTTTCCATTATTACACTTTATGGGTTTTGTAAGGCTTACAATGATGCTTGTTACAAAATAGTTCCATTCAAAACGCAGCTTTAGGGGATTACAGGTATGGATCTTCTACACTTAGTGCAGGATGACAGCAGCTGTATAAAAACAGTAAAAGATCTGCAGTGTGACTTGTGATCCAAATTGACAACATTTTTGATAACTGTCTAGAGAGACCTTTGAGGAACCTGCCTTTTAAGGATTCTCTGTGCTCAGTGCTCTCTCAAGTGCTTCTGATACAATAAGTTGTGTACCTAGAATTACTAATGATGCTTTGAAGATCTGGGATAGAAATCTGCATATTAATGCTAGAAAGGGGCCGTTTTGAAGTTTGTCTTTGTTAGCTCCTTCTAGAGAAAAGTCCATTTCTTATCTTAAATCATGTTAGCAAGAAAACTAATCACTCATTCTTTGAAAAAGTAAATTTAAAACCCAGTGTCACTGAGAAAATATAGGTGTCTTTTAAGGTGTTCTTTAAAAAATTCAATCTTGGATTAGTCTGTGCAACCATGGAAGTAATGCATATCTACAGGAATGAATAGCTCCATTGAGCTCCATAGGGATTCCTCCTATGAAACTCTGTTCCCCAGCACAAGGAAGGGATACAGAAAATAGACCTTACCGCAGGGGAAGACTAATATTTTTAAAACCTGGACAAGATGCCAAGTCTAAAGAGTAATGTGCTGGCAGTGAGTGACTTACTGGTATCACACTCAATATAGTAATGGTCTAGCTTGTCAAATAGGGTTTTGCAGCATCCACAGGTCTGCACCTACACATTCCTGGGCAAAGTAGGAGAACAAGAAGGGACTTGAACATTTTTTTTCCCTCTGGCTGCCTTTACCACAACCAGCTGCCTCATTTTTCTTCCCACACAGTTTTACCCAGGCGCCTTACATTCTGCTAATAAAACTGGCAATCCAAGAGGAGAATGCAGAATTCTTGGAAACAGTTGTATGATGCTTCTTTTTCTTTCCATGTGTGTTCTTCTTCTCCATAAAATATTAATATTCAATTAACACTATATCTTATAGATACATTTGTGCTTGCAATTGCTATTTAAAATGAAAATATATATTTTTCTTCAGATTCTGTAGATTTTAGATTCTCCTGTGTAGGTGATCCAATAGACTAAATGTGTAAACCAAAATTGTTATCATTTGTAAGGCTGAGAGAGAAGGAGACAGATACACGCACACACTGGCTTGTAGCACGTGACTATGGTTTGATGTCAACCTACAGGGACATCCTGACCTCACAGATGTCAGTATTACCGCAGAATTTCACCCATGAATTGGTTAAGCTGTGAATGTAAGAATAAAGGGGAAAAGGAGAGAGAGAGAGAGAAAGAGAAAGAGAAAGAGAAAGAGAAAGAGAAAGAGAAAGAGAAAGAGAAAGAGAAAGAGAAAGAGAAAGAGAAAGAGAAAGAGAGAGGGAGGGAGGAAGGCAGGAAGGAAGGCAGGCAGCAAGGCAGGCAGGCAGGAAGGCAGCAAGGCAGGCAGGCAGGCAGGCAGGAAGGAAAGAGCACTTATCTTCTGTGGTGGGCTGACTTTGGCTGGTTGTCAGGTGCCCCCAGCTGCTCCCTCACTGCTCCTCCTCATCATGACAAGGGGAGAAAATACGATGAAAAAGAGCTCAAGGTTTGAGATAAGGACAAGTAGATAATTTCACAGTTACCATCATGGGCAAAACAAATTTGACTTGGGGAAAAGTAATGTATTGCCAATTAAAAATAGAGTAGAATAGTGAAAGACAAAAATGAATTGATGAACACCTTCCTCTCACCTCCATTTTTCCTAGGCTCAACTTCACTTCTTTGTTCCCCACTGCTCTGGTCTCCTCTTCCCTCACTACCCAGGCAGCACAGGGCAATAAGGATGGGAGCTGCAGTCAGTCCCTAACGCTTCATCTCTGCTGCTCCATGGGCTCTCTCTGCCCCTGCTCCATGTGGGGTCCCTCCCACGGGTGCCATCCTTCCCGAACGGATCCCGCATGGGCTCCCACAGCTCTCCAAGCCCTGCTCCAACACGGCTCCGTACCGCAGGGCCCACCCTGCAGGAGCTGCTCCAGCACGGGGCCCCACGGGCAGCAGCTCCCCCCGGCCCCTGCTCCACCGCGGGCTCCTCCCCACGGCTGCAGCTCCGGCCCGGGGCCTGCTCCTGCGGGGGCTCTCCATGGGCTGCGGCCTCCTTCAGGCCGCCTCCCCCTGCTGCACCGCGGGCTCCTCCATGGCTGCCCGTGGAGATGAGATCTGCTCTGCGGGGTGCCCATGGGCTGCAGGGGCACAGCCTGCTCCAGAATGGGCTCCTCCATGGGCTGCAGGGAGCTGCTGCTCCGTGCCTGGAGCCCCTCCTGCCCTCCTTCTGCACTGACCTTGGTGCCTGCAGGCCTGCTTCTTGCACATTTTCTTACTCAGTTTATTTTTAACCCTTTCATAAATGTTATCAGAGAAATTCAGCCAGTGTTGCTGATGGACTCACATTTGGCCAGTGGCTGGTCCTTCAGAGAAGCTGGACCTCTCTTTGTGCTATATGGGGGCACCCCCTGGTCTCACAGAGTGGCTTGGGTTTTAAGGAATCTTAAAAATCATCTAGTTCCAGCTCCCCTGCTGTAGGCAGGGTTGCCACCCACTAGAACAGGCTGCCCAGGGCCCCATCCAGCCTGGCCTTGAACATCTCCAGGGATTAATGTCACTTCTCATATAGGCCACTCCTGTGGCCCCGCCACAACCAGAATCTTGCCACATAAACCCAGCACATCTACTTAAAGGTGAGGGAAAGGAAGCTGTTAGGTGAAATTCCACCTTCTCCTGTAGCAAATACAGTAAATGTTGAGGACAGTGTAAATTAAAAGCAAACTGTGCCATTAAGTTGGTGCAGTGAAAATCAAGGCATAAAGGAGGTTGGAGATAAGAGCCAGGAACATAAAAACAACATTCCATCCCCTCTTCAAATGATAACTTTTAAGCTTTCTTTAAGAAAAAAAAAAAATCACCATAACCATTCGAAAATGAGGCAGAAGGGCAATACTCAACTTAGTCTGCAAGGAGAGTGCAAAATATCTCCAAGAAGGGAGAGATGTTTTTGGCTTCCCCAGAGATGTGAAACGGCTGCAGCCTTCCATCCAACCTCACAATAAATCCCAGGCAAAGCCCAACCTTCCCTAACAGCCAGAAACTGAGATACAAATTTGAGAAATCTCAGCTGGTTCTGCTTTCTATTCATGCTAGTTAGAGATCATTTTTCCTTATCTCATAAAGAAGCTTCCTGTTCCAGAAGCATTGAATTTTATAACTTCTTGAGACACCCTCCCTAGCTGAAATACAGAATTTTTTTAAATGTTTCCTTTATTTGGACATGTCTGTGGGTTTTCAAAACATGTCATGGGTTTAAAATATTTCTTTCAATGGTTAGTATTTTTTACTGAAACAAAAGCCAGTTTTCTCAAAACCACAAATGTCTGTGGTCACTCAAGCTTGCTAATACTTTCCACATCTCTGGTGGTAGTTAAAAGAAAAGAATTTGCTTTAATTCCAGCACCTGAAGTAGCTGCTGCGATTTTTTCACGTTTTTCATGAATCCCTTGCATATAATAATAATAATAATAATAATAAAGGATACTCCCTTTTAGTGTATTTCTTACATGCTTTCTGTACCTAAAAAGGAATAATGGGTTACCAGTTGTGTAATACTCATGGCAAACTGATAATTAGATAAAAAATAATTAGCTCAGAATGTCACATTCTGGGATCTGGTAATAGCCAAATATATTGTTTACTGTAGCCTAACACAGACAGTGAAGGAATGCTTGTTGCTTTGTTGACAAGCAAATGTTATTTCTAGGAAGCAATCATTCTGTAGAAAAAGCAAAAATCTCCACTTGAGATTTGGGGTAAGACTGTGCAATAAGGGATGCTGATACAACCCAGCCCTGCACAGCAGGGGCTGCAAAGGTGGGCAGAAAAGTGTGAGCGTGGATCCAGGCACCTCTGGAGATGGAGAGGTGGCCAGAGTGATTCCCATAAAGGGTTCACCCTGCTGAATCTGATCTGGCTGCTCTTTCACCCTGGAAGCCTTAGGGAGGGGAAAAAAGCATTTCTGAGGAAAGCAGGAGGAATTGCCTCAGGAGATCAACTCTGGGCTGTAAATCCTGGGAAATCTGCAGTGCTCCATCCCTTCAGCTTGAAGCATTAACCTAGAAATTCACAGGATTTATGAAGTTTCCAGCATAAGGCAGGGACTAGAGGACTGAGGCACCTTTCTCTGAAAGAAGCTAGGCTAAGTACAAAAGCTGCTGGGGAACGCTGCCTTGTTCAGAGCAGATGTTCATAATGCTCACTCACAACACTACCGATCTGCAAGCGCTTCTTGAAGCACCATGTGTGTTTAACAATATTTTTACTTTGTGTTATTCCTGCATAGAAAACTGAGCTGTAAAAGGCTCTTTTGTAGAAACCAGCTGCCCCAACTCACCATTGCAGGGAGACCCCCTTGAGACAGACCAACACGTGCTGTATCCTCTGAGCAGATGTGAGGTCCCACATCAGTGCCCATTGCAAACACAGCTGGGCTGCATCTGACTCCACTAATATCCTGAACACTTTTGTTTCCAACATGCTGACAGGGTCAGAACAGTCAGGGAGGTGTGTCTTGACTTGACTTTGTAGCAGTATCTTTGGGTGGGTTGGGAGAGCGCTTTGCCTCACAGGTATTTGAGGTTCCAGATGAAGAAACTTGTTATGGTCTTCACCACATATGCAATCAATTTGCATTCCTTTTTCCAGAGCTCCCTGCTGTCAGCCCGGCATTGTGGAGCAGACAGAGCTGGCCACGCTGCAGAAACAATCACTGCAAACTGAGCGACTCAGCAGAGAAACTGAGCCCTGACTGGTTAACGGAGATTGAATTGCTCCACCACTCCTAAGCAGGAAGGTATCCTTCAAAGGGATGGGTAGGTGGAGGAAGGTCTCAGCCTCTGGGAATCTCATGAATTTCCTTTTCAATAAGTTTTTTTTTTTTTTTTCCTTTTTTGTAAACAAACAAGCAAATCTATAGGCACAGGCATCTCTACAGTCTGAATTCCAGACTGGCTGAGGTTGCAAGGACATCTGGGTCCATTTGGCCCAACCCCTGCTCCAGCAGGAACACCCAGCACAGGGTGCCCAGGACCATGTCCAGCTGGCTTTTGGAGATCTCCAAAGAGGAGACTCCACAGCCTCTCTGGGCAACCTGTGCCAGTGCTCCATCACCCACAGCACAAAAGTGCTTCCTGGTGGTCAGACGGAACTTCTTGTGTTCCAGTTTTTGCCTGTTGCCATTTGTCCTGGCACTGAGCACCACTGAAAAGAGCCTGGCTCCATTCTCTTTGCCTCCCTTCAGGTATTCATGGACATTGATGAAATCCCCCTGAGCCTCCTCTTCTCCAGACTGAACAGTCCCGGCTCTCTCAGCCTCTCCTCGTAAAGACAAGCACAAGACAAAGTGAAATGCCAAAAAGTAGGAATAAATGGGAGAGTATCCAGGACTTCCCTACTAGAAAACTGCTTAATGTGAGAGTGAGGAGCATAGAGGAAAAGATGCTATTTCTCTGTCCATATCCTGACCGGCTCCTTGTCCACTCGACTGAGTAATAGCTGCAGCCAGCCTGCACACCCATAATAAATGACAAGAGGTTTGCCTTGTATCAGAAGACTGGAGCATAACAAAAGTTGTTGAGCACCCTACCAATGTGTGCTGGGATTTGCAAGGGGACAGTTACCACCAGCATGCACCCTGTAAGCTGAACCCCGGGGAGTGTAGGACACGTGTGCTGTTGTGGGGGAGGTTTGAGTGAATGAAGGGAAAAAAAAAAAAAAAACAGGGAAAACCATGAATTCAGTCAAATTCGATCATGGCTATTTCTGCACAGGAGCGTCCCCCTTGGAGCTGATCCTGGGGAAATAGTGAAAATACAACTTTCCTGAAAGCAAAAGGCATTTATTTTTCCAATAAAAATATTCCACCAGCCGTCAGTAGTTAAAAAGAAAAACAAACAAACAAAAAAATATATATTTTGAAACCACTTTTAATGGGAGAAAAACTGAAACAAGTTTCTAGTTTTTATTCATTTTGTGTTGACAGATCAGATGAGTCCACATCATAATTTCTTGTTCTTTGTACACATTATAGCAATATTAACCTGAGCTACCATCCCTTTTCTCTATTTTACTCAACATCCTGTCTCTTCTGGGACTAGATCTGTTGTTTCAGTCCAGTCTAGAACATTTCTAACACAACACAGTATGTCCTGTGGAAATGTTAAATGGGGTCAGGGGAGAGGGAGGAGAAAGAGCATAGAGCCAGGTATGAATGTAGGACATTCCACTTTCTTTAACTGAACTTTTACACAATAAATGATGTCCTCTGAGTCCAGTTTGTTTTATATTGGGCATCTGTATTTCCACAGGGAATTTCTCTGCTTTTATTAAGACTAAAAGAAATTCACTTACAACTGTGCTTAATTGGCTGCTGTATTGACATAACCTTTTGAGATCAGTGAAGGTTGCTCTTGCTTTCCAATAGTAGCACATCCTCAGAGACCTGCTACCACATGGCCACTTTCCTCAGCCATAGAAATGCCCTGAAAAATGAGAGTAAGTGTTTCAGTTTTAATTTGTGCAATGAAGAAGATGAAAGCTGGAGACAGATGCGGCTTTGGGAGATCATCCTGTGTCTTGGTCCATAGGCCTGAAGGGCTAAACTGATGAAGTCTCTTGCTGAGTAGGCAGATGTAGGTCAGTTGGAAAGGCCCAGGGATGGTCTGAAGCTGAAACAATTGTAATTTCATCAGTCACCCCATAAGGCATCTCCTCTTTGACTTTCCATGTGTGTTGTAACTCCTGGTCTCCTTCAGAATCTTTTCCACAAAGCTCTCTGCCTTCTACTCTCTCCTCTGGGAAAAGCCTTGCTCAGAAAATAGCTGTTTCCTAAGATGCTCACCACCTTAGGAAGCTCTTTGCCAGTCCCATGGTTCAAGCCCTCTGCAATATGCTCCTTCCAGGTGAATGTCTCCTCTGAAAACCAGAAACTCCCTTAGTATGGCCCCTTTGCTCCTGATGATGCTGGGATGGAAGGAAATGAGCTGCTTCCATCCATGGTTCACAGGGAATGGTCCAAGAGGCAACAGAATAAGAAACTCTGACGCTATAGATCAGACAAGGGGAAATACAGTAGTTAAATAGACACCTCTGGTGGCAGCTGAAATGACCCAGGGAGTCAAGTCTCTAGAGGCAATTGAAGTGTCTGCTGTCACAAGTGAAAACTTCTGAGTATTGAGATGTCTTTTACATCAAACTCTGATCTCTTGCTCCTGCACAGAGAGGTCAGCTGTATTTCAAGCCACTGGAGAAGCTGCACTGGCAGAAAGTGCTCTGCACCATGGGAGGCTGAGAAAAATTAAACATGAGAGAAAAAGCAGAGATGGAGATTGTTCAGAAGGTAACATTGATAAAGAGTGATGGAAAATCAAAGATTGAATCAGGGTGGGGAGGGAGGAGGATGGCAAACAAGGATGAGACAAAAGGCAGACAGAAAAAATGAGAGGAGACTGAGACGAGAGAAACTGGGGCAGGAAAGAGGAGCAGGGAGATGAAATGGAAAAAGTTTGAAGGAAGCAGAATGAAACAGCACTGCATAAGAAGGAGGTGGATAAAGGAGCAGAACACGGTGGATGAGGAGAGAAAAATAAATGGGACTTTCAGAGTACAAATAAGATGGAAATGCAAAGAGGTATGAAACCTTCCATTTGTCTGAGCTGAATTTGTAAAAATACTCCTCCCCAGGAGCAATCCATTAGCAAATAGGTGGCTGGGACCAAATTATGAAGTGTGTTTCCCTCCTGCTATAGGATTGCCTATCCTGGGAACAAAGCAATTACTCTCAGAGAGCACTTTTTAGCCTCATATCTCTAAGAAGGGACAAGGATCTGAGACGGAGGGAGAGAATAAAATTAAAGAGTATTTTGCCCTCAGCAGGAACTCACAGAGAGCTTTTCCCCCAGCAGCTTAGTTTTCTTCCAGCTTTTACAGCCCAGCTGGTGTCATGGTGGCAGCAGAATGAATAAAGTTGATTGACACCCATTGTTATTCGGTGTGAGATGATGGTTTGAGGTCTCGCTATCATTCTTAATCAGCATATCTAGGAGGTGAATTACTTCAGGGTGAACTTCCTTGCTACCTTCATTAGTCTGAATGTTAGTAGGAAACTGTCTTCGCTATGACTAATGATATTTCCATCCCTTCTTGTGCATTCTATTTCTGGTCCTTCTTGTGCAGATTTGCCATCTTCCCGCCTTCCCCCTTCTTTGCAGGTCTTGTAGGAAATGTGAAGTAGAGACCTCTCCCTCCATCTTTGGTGTCACTTCTCCCATTCTACCATGCTCACATAAAAGTTATGCCATCCCAAAATTTGTTCATCACTAAATAATAAATCTCACACATCTGCCAAGCATGCCAATCTCCTTTCTTCATGCTCCTTTTCCCTTTGAACATTGCGGACTGCTATGGGAACCAAGTTATGACTGGTACCCTTCAACTTGGAGCCCCAAGTCTAGCAGATCCGTCTCTCCTTTTCCCTGTGCTGCCCAGCTCTATGACCTGAGTCAAAGTGCATCACTGGGGCAGGAGTCAAAAAGAATCTTCCACTGTAAACTAACTGGTTAGTAATATCCAGCAGCAAGAATACCAGTGATGGCTACCAACTGCTTCATACAAAGAGGGTCTCCCATACTGGTTCTTCTTGAGGTGGTGTAAAAAACTGCTTTTCTCCATCCTTAGGTTTTTTCTTCACCCCAAGGCAGTAGCACACAAGCTGAGCACACAACAAGCACCACATCATTCCCTGCTTCAAGCAAAAGTACCACCCAGGTGACTTTCCATTCACATATATCACCCAACAGAGAAAAAATTGTATAGAAAAAAATGGCAGACTGTCAGTCTAATTGAGCAAGCAATTAAACATTGGATGATGGCTGTAAGTTGCAATGGCTGTAAGTTGTCACTTAACCAAAGCATCCCCTGCATACAAGGCTGAGTGGGATCCATGCACTGGGAGGTACAGGATTTCTCTCAGGCCTGTTATAGGAAATAGAGTGTGTATGAACATAGAAAAATGTATCCTTTGGTAACAAATACCACTATCTAGAAAGATGGCAACATAATGCAGGTACAAAAAAGGAGGTAATTTAAGGAAGAAGAGTGGCCAAAAGGCCACTGGTTTCTGAGATGCTTTCTGAGTCACTGCATCTGATCAGTTAAAACAGTAAAGTAGAGCTACCTTCTTCCATAAACACCTTGGACATCAAGTTTCAGTTGTTTCACCCTCTCTTTTTTGCTGAGTTTAGTTGCAGACACTGACAATTTCTCAGCCACTTTTTTTTTTTCTCACCACTTATTATGAATATTCAGGTTAACAGATAATTCTGGAATACATACACCTTGTTTTGTACTTATTAAATAGTTAAACACATTTTCTTCATTCCTATCTCCTTCTGTGAAGGGATTGACATTACAAAACCTTTTGAGATTTAATGTAACCAGCTGAGATTCAGGAGCTTAAAGATGAAATGTCTTATGGAACTGGAAAAATATGTCTGACTGAATTTCATTGCGGATTCTGGCAGGACAGGCACACAGTTATGAAGAGCGTTTATGCATGGAGTGCAACCAGTAACTTCCCAGAAATACAGTGGCAATTGAAATTAAATTAAATTGTATCTCAAAATATGTAACTCAGGAACTAGGCATTATCTTATTTGGTAAAAATAATTAAATAGATAAATACATAAATGCCTACATACTTAGATTTAAAAAAGTACTTTTTATTAAAATGGATATAGATCCTAAATAGAATTCTTTGTCTGGCTGCCAGTTCAGACCTTATGGGTAGCAGTAACCAGTGAGTCCAGCTTGCTATAGCCATTTTCTAGATGAAGAACATGTCAGATTTACAGTTCTTTGGGAACACACGCAGTAGACTTTTCATTACCCAGGCCCCAAAGGAGATATAATTGGCTTCAGAAATTATGTGCAATAAATCCTTCTGCTTGGTTATTAGTTAAATAACACTTCTGTTTATAACACTGTGCAATGCCTTCAGTGCCTCCTGCAGCCTGGAAGGAAGGACGGAACGCATGAACCAACGAACAAAGGCTGTGCAGTGTTTGGCTTATAACTGCCTTAGAGCTTCACAGTCACAGACACTGGTGGCACATCCAAGCCCCATGTCTGGGTGCTCTTAGCAAGGCCCAGGTGTGCTCAAGATCTGAAGGCACACCTGGATCTCACCCCAGGACGAGCTGATCCCCAATGTTTAATTGCCACCAGGCTTCCTACACAGGCTGAAAGGGGTGAACAGCAAGCAGAGGCTACTGTCTTCTCAGTAAGAATTGGATGTGGCAACTATCAAGAACAAAATCATAGCAGTCACAAATTATCTTTAGGTGAAGAAAGCATGGCTTTGCTATGGGCTTAGCCCTTTCCCCCACGATGAATAGTTCTCACCATCATCATTACATCAGTAGGGAATTCAGTGATCAGACATGAGCAGTTCTGCACAATTAGTCAGCAAGGAAATCCTTATACACACAGTGGTTTACTTAAGGTTTGGATTTAAAAAGTGCAATAAAATGTAAAGGTCAGGCTCAAGAGTGTTTCCCCAAAAGCTGATTCCACAAAGGTTTTGAGTATCCTGTGTTACTAAACCACTTTTATTTGTAACCTTCTGTTATACCTCTAGCACATGCTTTCCAAGCTTAGACTAAAAGATGGTATATATTTTATAAGAAGTTATGACAGGGCAGGCAAAAATTGGATTTTGGAACTTACAGTGAGTTACAGCCTTGAATGGTTTAAAAAACACCAGAAGATAAATGGATGACACATGCCTACCATTGCACATCGATCACCATGACCCAGCTTTGGGAAAGGGTTTTGTTGGCTTTATGTCATTCCCTGCAGCCCTCTTTCTCTGAATGCTGCACAGCTTCTATGTGCAGCCTCAGTGATAATACAACAAGAATTTGACTTTTCAGAAATCTAATTTATGACTGCCAGTGGTGCTCTTTCACTGGTGAATCTTTTGTTTAACTTAGATTGGGAAGGAAATAAACTGATAGATTCCTATGCTACTAAAGACATCTTTGAAAGAGAAAAAACGGGAAGGGAAGGGAAGGGAAGGGAAGGGAAGGGAAGGGGCAAAATGAAAGGAAGTTTTAACTTCAGAGAAGTAGGCTTTCCAGATAAGAGATGAGAGACCTTGTTGGCAAAATATGACATCTCCTCTCCTGTTCCCTAGCTGTATATGGTCCTTCAGACTCCTTTGCTGCTCATCCAGCATTACATTCATTTTTAAAAGAGCCATGTGGCAGCAGTAACATATTCTCCTTCAGTATCGAATGTTGCTTTTCCTTTGGACCTTGAGGCACGTAGTTTGCATTTCCTTGCCATATGTGGCTGAAATCACCTAAATGTCATCTGCTGCTTCATTGTGAAGTGGGCTGGAAAAAGCCTTCAAGCATGCCAGTGTGAATGGATGGGCTAAGGAGGAAGAACAAGTAACTTCCATGTAAGTCTCTCATATAGCCTCGTAGTGCAGGTTTGCAATATGTTTGGAGGTGGCTTGGAGATAAGACAGAACTGAAAGGTCCTGACAGGATCCACCTTCAGTCCAGACAGGAGAGACACTAAGGAAGTTCTCAGTAACCTGGTCATTGAACTGGGAACAAGAGAGTTGCTCCACCCTTGCCTTCAGCATACTGAACATACATTAGCAATGGCAAAGGCTCACAAGTGCCTGAGTCCAGTGGTCATGTTGCTCGTCTGTACCAACTGAACTTGTAGAGACAAAGCCTAATCCACTTGCCTGAGCACTGGCACAGGTTGCCCAAAGAGGCTGTGGAGTCTTCTCCTTGGAGATCTCCAAAAGCTGCCTGGACATTATTCTGGGCACCCTGCTCTGGGTGTTCCTGCTGGAGCAGGGGTTGGGCCAGATGGACCCATAGGATCCTTCCAATCTAGACCATCCTGTGATTCTGTGAAAGAGGAATAGGGAAGAAGTTAAAATGGGTCTGCTTTTGGTAAAGGAATTGGATGTTAAAAAGCAAACCCTGAGGGTTTAGCCAGGCCCAAAATAGAATCATAGAATCATAAAGGTTAGAAAAGACCTCTAAGATCATCTAGTCCAACTGTCAGCCTAACACTACTATGTCCACTAAGCCATGTCCCTAAGTGCCATATCTACACGTTTCTTGAACACCTCCAGGGAAGGAAAATCTAGGCTTGGGAAGCCTGTTCCAATGCCTGACCACTCTCCCAGAGAAGTCTTTCCTAACACCCAACCTGAATCTCCCCTGGCACAGCATAACGCCGTTACCTCTTATTCTCTCACTAGCCACCTGGGAGAAGAGGCCGATCCCCACCTCACTACTGCCTCCTTTCAGTTGTGGAGCAATGAGGTGTCCCCTGAGCCTCCTCTTCTCCAGACTAAACAAGCCCAGTTCCCTCAGCTGCTCCCCATAAGACTTGTGCTTCAGGCCCTTCACCGACTTTGTTGCCCTTCTTTGGACACGCTCCAGGGCTTCAATGTCCTTCTTGTAGTGAGGGACCCAAAACCGAACACAGCACTCGAGGTGCGGCCTCATCAGTGGCGGGGGGTACAATCACCTCCTTGGTCCTGCTGGCCACACTATTCCTAATGCAAGCCACGATGCTTTTGGTCTTCTTGGCCACACTGCTGGCTCATATTCAGCCAGCTGTCAACTAGCACCCCCAGGTCCTTTTCCTCTGCACAGCTTTCCAGCCACTCTGCCCCAGGCCTGTAGCTTTGCATGGGGTTATTGTGACCAAAGTGCAGGACCCGGCACTTGGTCTCGTTGAACCTCATGTAATTGGCCTCAGCCCATCTATCCAGCCTGTCCAGATCCCTCTGTAGAGCCTTCCTTCCCTCAGGCAGATCAACACTTCCTCCCGACTTGGTGTGGTCTACAAACTTACTGAGGGTGCACCCGATGCCTTCATCCAGATCATCAGTAAAGGTATTAAAGATAACTGGTCCCAGTACTGACCCTTGAGAAACACCTCTGGTAACAGATCACCAGCTGGATTCGACTCCATTCACCACCACTCTCTGGGCCCGGCCATCCAGCCAGTTTTTCACCCATCGCAGAGTGCGCCTGTCCATGGGCTGCCAGCTTCTCCAGGAGAGTGCTGTGGGAGACAGTGTCAAAGGCTTTACTGAAGTCTGGGTAGACTACATCCACAGCCTTTCCCTCATCCACCAGGCGAGTCACCTGGTCATAGAAGGAGATGAGGTTGTTCAAGCAGGACCTGCCTTTCATTAATCCAGGCTGGCTAGGCCGGATTCCCTGGTTGTCCCACACATGCCATGTGATCGCACTCATAGATGGGTTTTCTCTGGATAGTTGTCAAGTCCTGGTCCTTTCTTTTTATCAACAGTAGCAAAGCAACTGCCAAGTGCTGTCAGATGTACCTGGAGCCACATTGGCAGGCACCACTCACTGCATGTGCCTGCAGCACCTGAACTGTGAGCTGTGGGAAGGTGACGTGTAAGCCTCTGTCTAATGAGCCATAATCCAATTTCCACATTGAGAATAATCCCCTCTGGCTTCAGATGGCAACTTTATCCATCACAGGGAAGAAAGAGAAGCAGATTATTGTCTTATTGAATGAAGCAACCTATTGCTCCCTAAAAAGGCCCTTGTCCACGTATTGCTTTAGCTGCTGGTTGTATGCAGGGAATGACTTTTTCTCTCTTCTGCTCTCCTTTGATGCATATCTATATTCCCCCTCCACCATGATGCTACAGTTCCTTGTTTACAGCTGCCTTTTTCATCTTGATGTTGGCAAAGGGATTTGATCACAAAATGGATCTTGGCTTCTTAATCATGGGAAGTGAGGAAGTTACTTCATCTAGTTTTGCCCAAGACAATTAGCAGAACTTTATATACTAGCTAAGAGCCTCTGAAACACCCCACATTTGTGAGGTTAAAGATGAAGTGAATCAGTGCTTACAATTTATGAGATTATTTTCTTTTCTAGGGATGTGTTGTACATCTGCTGTTCTTTGGTGCAGCCAGTGACAACACCAGATTGCTGTATGTCATGGAGTTTATCTATGGCTGTTGTATTGAATTTGTACTGGACACCAGTCAATTATTTATAGTACAACACATGCACTGTTATTTATATATCCTCCCTCTGCATACAGGATGTATCGTTAGGATGTAGAGAGTGATCCAGGATATTCTTCTTCACAGTTTCACAACAGTTTACAACTGCCAGCAATCATCTCCAAGAGACTTTGCTATAATTGCTATGGCAATTAAGACGAGGGACTGTACTGCAGACAATTCCCATCTTGGCAACAAATGCTAACACATTTCTGGAGTCTATTTTAAGGTGTCCAAGGATAACTACACCTAGGCTACTTTAATCTTTGTTCCTAGTGACCTGGACATACACAATGGTTTGAAGACCCATCGTATTGCTTCTGCTTTATATATTAAAAAAAAAAAAAAAAAAAAAAAAGAATGCAATGGCTGTGAATCAAAGGGAGCATAATCCAGATTAAACGTGCTCTTGGAAGCCTCGTTATGAAAGTGCATTGCAAATTGTCATTCAGGTTCTTACTCCAAGCCTCATCTACTCCCCTGGGAATAAGAGTCTATTGTTTTACTTTCCAGCAGTTAAGATATGCCTTAAAGAGGAGACACACACATAAACTTGGTTTTGGCTCTGTGGGTGCTTAGCAATATTGAAGTGAACACAAAAATTATAGATAAGGTAGCTGGAGATGTACTGAATTATGAAGAGACGTACAGAGAGAAGAGCTGTACATGTATATATAAGTATGTGTATATACATGCCAATAATTCTCATTACTTTAGTATCAAAGCATAAATTTCACGAGCGTCAATTCCCCTGTGTTATTGCACAGGCTGAGAGAAAAGACCTGGGGAGGGAAATGGGGAAAAAGGCTGCAGATTTAAGTGACTAGCTGGAGCACAGTGGCAGTCCCCTACTTCTCACATCATGCTAACAGGATCATTATCTTTCTCACAGAGGTAATACAGACTGCAGTTTCTATTTGCATCTCAAAGAGGTAATACAGTTTATATTAGTAAAATTGTGCTTTGTTTGTTGTTTCTTAATCCCACCTTCTCCTGGTCCAGTGCTGGTAAGTAAGAGCAGTGTAGCCCAACAAATTAAATAACAAGCAAGAATGTTCCTCTTCAATTCATGTGCCTTTCTTTACATAGGATCATGGTCCATGCAGTGTCAGCTGGGCCCAGAGCAGTCTTGGAAGCAGCCCTGGCAAGAGTTGTAAGTGGAAGATTAGATTAAATTTAACGACATTTTGCCTTGTAAAGATCACACAGATGGAGAGGCCTGTTTTTAAGGAAAGTAAAGGTCATGTATTGCTTAGGCAGAATTGAAATTTGTCCATTCTGCTAACTTTAAAAATAAACTGTTAAGAATGTAATAAAGTTGGACTTAGAAATGGAAGCATTTTGATTATCTGAAATACTTACACATGAGCCATGTACAGAACCAAAGTAACAGAGAATCTACATAGCGATTAACAACATGAGCAAGAAGACTGCAAGATCTGCAAGACAGAAACTACATTGTTGTCCCAAAGTTGTCTAGGACAAAGATTTGACTTCCCCAGATTTAGGACTGGAACCTCTTAGCATCACAGTAACAGCAATGTTTGTGACCTCCAAACAGTGCATGCATATGATTAAATTACTCAAAATGGTAAGGACCTCATTCACTGACTTCAGGGGGCTTTGGAAAAATACTTGTTAGCTTATATATGATATTGTATTATTTTTTTCTAATTAAACTCTTTGGTAGATAAGATGTTGGATAAAGAAATAACCCAGTCTTCTGCCCACAAAGGAAAAGATACAGCTCCATATCTACATCAGTTTCAATTAGTCTTAAAAGGAAAGGTGAGCCCTTTTGAAAAACTGACTCTGCAATGGATAATGATCATGGAAGAATTCAGAACTCACAAAATCAAAGCAGTTTTTTTGTTTGTTTGTTTGTTTGTTTTCCTGAGAGAAGCATTTACAAAGAGGCTGCAACTTGCAAAAATCATTTTAGCCCTGCCTGCACAGACTGACCCGATGGATGCCTCTCTTTAACGCGCCTACTCATCATGCATGCCTGCCTCTGAGACTCAGGCCAGTTACTGTAGGCACAAATGGCACACAATTTGGTGAGAGAGCTGCATCAAACTCCACTGCAGGTGTCATATAAGTGCCACCTGCTTATTTGCAAGATCTATAGGGGATGGAAGAGTAGGAGATATTGAAACAGCTCTCACTGTCATCATAAAACACCAAGCAGTCGCCATGTGATGCACGATACTTCCTTGAAGGTTATCAATTTAATATGATATTTTGACAAGACCACCTGCTACAGGAAAACATGCTAGATATATTATATCATCAGAACAAACTTCTGCCCTAAGGGAGGCATACTGTTCTCAGTTGTTTGAGGAAAGCATAGCCTAATGCCAAAATAAGTACTTTAAGTCCTTTTAATACACCAGCATGATACTAGGCACCATATCATGCACTACACCAAGCAAACACTGAATCATTTTCATCCTCTTGGGCTCTGGTGGAAGCTGAGGGTCTCAATTGCCTTCTGGATCTGAGTACAAGTAAGGAGGAAAGTCATATATGTGAGGAAGGACTCATGCTCAGTGTGGGCCTTGGGTCACCAAATAACATGATTTGATTTCTCAAATGCATAAGCCCTTTTCATACACAAACAGAATTTATCCTCTTCAGGATTTCAAATCCATGAAGCAAATATCAATGAGATAAACTGGGAAGATTCATCTTTCATTGAGGCTCACAAACATTATGGTAAGAAGGAGGGTGATATTTTGAGTGAACTGATTTTGAACTGCCTATAGTGGGGCTTACACATAGCATGCACCTACAGAGGGACAGCATACTTCTCTTTCATTGCACTGTGTTTTGTCTTGAATTACTTATCATGCATGAAAGCAGAGAGATAAAAATCCCAGACTGTTTCATAAGCTGGTCTTATGTGAAATGGTGGTGGGGATTTGGGCAATAGAAAGGAAGGCATCCCAAAGCACTTGCAAGTGCTAACACAAATCGAAAGAAGGAACTATACATGGGTAAGTCAGACTGTCCTCACAAGATGTGACACTAAGAGATTGAGACAACAGATGGTAAGAACACTTCAGGATTTTCCATCCTTTTAGCTTTGCTATATACCAGTAGAACTTATCACAGAATCACAGAATCGTAGGGGCTGGAAGAGACCTCTAGAGATCACCTAGTCCAACACTCCTGCTGAAGTATGTTCCCTAGAGTAAGTTAGAGAAGAAGGTGTCCAAGTAGGTTTTGAATATCTCCAGGTAGGAGACTCCGCTTATTGGAAGTCTTCCTGTGCAGAACTTCAATCCACAGAGCCCAGAGAGATTTTTTGAAAATGTCTTATGTTTGAGAAGAAGCCTGCAATAGTCTAAGGGAGTACACTGAGCCCAGAGCCCTGCCACCTGCTTTGCATCCCTGCCACTTCCCTTTCCCCCCTCCCAAAACTCCCTTTCACTGCAGTTGATCTTTTCTGTGCACCTGACACGAACATCGGTCTGGTGGAGAACAAAGGTTTGGAGGGCTTCCAGTTTCAGAAATAATGATTTGAATCCACGGTGCAGCCAAAGACACTAAAAGCAAAAGCAAAGACTTCACAGCCAACAGGAGTTCTGCTTTATCAGGTGGCTTTATTTATCAGCTCCTCTAAATCATAACCTAGATCTTTGCTCATAATATGACAACACTATTAATCATCTACAAAAAAAAAATGACAAAATGACACAGACAGGACTTAGATGTTTTCCTGGTTTGTGGGGATTTATGTTTATTGATAAGGATTAGGTCCTTCTGGGAGCTCTCAGACTTCTAAATTGGTGCACTGATTTTTGACTGGGATAGAGTTAATTTTCCTCATAACAGCTTGTGTGGTGCTATGTTTTGTGATGTAAACAGTGTTGACAACACAATATTTTAGTTGTTGCTGAACAGTGTTTGCAGAGCACCAAGGTCTTTCCCGCTTCTCACAGTGCCCTGCCAGCAAGGAGCTGGGGTGCACAAGAAGCTGGGAGAGGACAGAACCCAGACAGCTGGCCCAAACTAGCCTGTGACAGCGTGCTCCCTCCTTCCTTGTTTCTTTCTCCCAGATTCCTCCTTCAGCCTGGCCTTGCACAGGAAGACAACGAGCTTGCAAAGACAGATGAACAACCACAAATCCATCTCAGACTGGGGGGCTGAAAAAGCTGATGGCAGACGCCTGGTTCAACAGCGGAGTGCCAATTGAGCATGCACCTAAAACCAATGTAAGACTATGAGTCGATTGTCCTACCCCAGAAATAGTGAGCAGCCCAAGAGCTCCTAGAGCTCTCCTGCATGGCAGTGGGCTGCATGATGGGACCTCCTCTTGAGGTTACACCTGCACAGAAAACAAGGGTGTCCCCTCTGAACCTAG
Source organism: Alectura lathami (assembly GCA_013399715.1). Taxonomy (NCBI): domain Eukaryota; kingdom Metazoa; phylum Chordata; class Aves; order Galliformes; family Megapodiidae; genus Alectura; species Alectura lathami. The sequence goes on along the minus strand of VXAV01005519.1, from coordinate 83,585 downwards.
TGACTCAATGGGAGGGTGTCCTGTATGTGTGTCTTTAACCCTACCCTCTATGCACTAAAATAATCAAGCGTACACAGTCATCTCAAATATTGTTAATTTGCTGTTAAATCACTACATTATATCTATATTATGTCAATAAATACATTCCTGCTTCTCTCTTACAAGTAAAGTGTATGGTGTCATTATTTCCACCCCCGACACAGCCAAAGGGATATGCCATACCATGTGACATTGTGCTCAGCAACAGAAGCTGTGTGAAAAGTTTACCAGGGCTGCCATTGCTCAGGGAGTGGCTGGGCATCAGTCACCTGCAGGTAAGCAATTGTTTTTTACAGCACTTGTTTTTCTTTGCTTGCTTTGTTCATTTGTTCATCTATTTACTTTTTAAATTGTCTTTACATCAACCCATGAGTTTTCTTTCTTTTGCCTTTCCAGTTCTCTTCCCCCCCATCCTGCTGGAGGGAGTAAGCAAGCAGTTGTGTGGTGCTTAGCTCCCAACAAGGGTAAACCATGACTATCAAATTCAGACCTAAACTTGAGTTTATACAAGGCTGAATGTTTTCAATACGGTGTAGTTGCATTAGGATCTGTCTCTGTCTGGCTTAATGTATACAATTCCCTTTGTTTTACTGTTTTCAGTGATGCTTTTTGCCCCGCAAACGCAACTGTCTGTAAGGAAACCAACATCAGAAAGTGCATTCTTCAGTCTGCTGGGCAGTTGGCAGTGCCTCTACAGATACACAAAAGAAGCCTAGAACAGAGAGTTAAGGCACATTCCTGTCTCCACAACTCATTAGTGCTGCTTTAGGGTGGAAGTATCTCCTTACTAGCTGTGTGCTGTACTAAAGCAATTCACTGTCAGAAGAAAGGATTTCTTGAAAAATAGGGCCATCTCCTTGCTAGGGGCTCTCTACCTATCTCTACTATTGGGCTTATTGCTCAAGAGCATGTTCTGCATACCAGCACACTGACCAGCAACCTGTTTAGATTCCACTGGTATAAACACCCAACTGGTGACTGTCTAACCTTGCAGAATCCATTCATAAAGTGCACTTAGTTGATATTGTGAGCTACTTGGTTGAGAAAAGACTTAAAGAAGGGAACACTGAGTTATATTAGAAACAAAAAGAATGGCTAGAGGCAGGAATGTCCTGAGAGGATGGGGACTTGGGACATCTGGGTTCAGTTAAAGAGTTCTTGGAAAAGATCCATGGTCCCTGCATCATAGAAAAAGCCTTTGAGGGCATGAAACAGTGTAAGGACAAAATCCTGGACTCACTCCACCATGTGTTACCACACGCCCTTTATCCCATACTTCACAACTTTCCATACCAGACCAGCCTGAGGGGACTGTAGTCCTCTGTCTTCCTCAGTTTGGGCATCAAATCCAGGTATTGATCCTTCTTTCATGTTCTCCCTTGAGTCCAGGTGAAAGTACTACTGCACTTGCTGGATTCATCATTGTGTGCAAAAAGTATTTACATGACAGCAAATCCATACAACTTTCACCTAGCAAAAGAAAAAGGAAGCCCATCAGGTCCTTGCTAGAGGGCACAGTAGTACCCTCTTCCTCATGTTTCAGCATGGTTTTTTTGCACTGCGTGTAACTAGCCACCACAGAATTTTTCTTGGTGTTTTTTTTTTTTTTAGGGGTGTTGTTGTTGTTCAAGATTAAAAAGAAGAAGAAGAAGAAGAACAAGAAGAAGAAGAAGAAGAAGAAAGCTAGATTCTAATAAATGACTCTTCTTTTTTTTTTTTTTTTTTTCTCTCAGTGGTAGTTCAGTTTTAACTTGTTCCTTTTACGGTCAGCCTGGTCCTACAATATATTGCATTCTTTCCAAAATAAATAGGCCTGTATAAACCAAGCATATCAAAAGGATGGAAAAGAAATGAAAATCCTAAACACAGGTAGGAACATAAGTGAGGGAAAGAGGATCTTGGTCTGTCTGTGCCTTTCACAGATAGAAACACTACTGTGACACCTTGAACAACCCACTGGTGTATTTGTACGGGGCTGGAAATAAGACTTGATCCCAAATAGCATTCCAAGTCAATCTGCTAGCTCTAGATTGAAAACAGGACTAGTGGATTTCAAATTGGACACTGAAAATGTTTCTTTTGTTTCTGGGAGACTTATAAGTTCCTAGAAGACTTTCCAGTTTTCCTAGTTGTTGGTCACCTTGGTTTTGCATACTATAGTGTAGACTTTAGAGGAATAGATCTCAGTGACGTAACTCGAGAACTGTCAGGAAATAAGAAAAATTTTGCTAGATAATGCCAACTTGAAATATTCATGGAGATACGTCAGGCCCAGTAATCTTATTATCTGTAAACTTGCTTGGTACCTCTGAGGGCTCCTGTGGAACCTTGGGTCACTTTGGTGGGATGTGAGACTGGAAAACAAAACATCACCCAGCAGAGCTTTTAAAAATAACAATTCAATTTCAGCCAGCAGTATTTTTGATCTCTCTTACATCCATTTTACTTACGTTGAGAGAGTCATTCTTGACTGGGGAGTGATCAGCAAGTAAATTCAATTAGACTGGAGCTGATTAACCTGAGCATTATTCTGAAAATCATATTTATTATGTAGCATGGAATTGCTGAATCCTTTGATTGGATTGCCAAATCCATCCTGAAGACATATTGCAGGTAATTGAAAAAGTCTATTTTCTCCCAGATTTAGTAAACATATCATTACAGTTTTTCTAGAACCACTTCATGGGAGAAGGTGCTGGCAGGACAGTGAGTGTCTGGTTGTGTAGAGGAAAGCAAGAGATGTAGTCTCTCTGGCCACTGATGCAGAGGCAGTTTTTTAAAATATAGTATTTTAGTGAGTGTTTAGTACCTAAACATCCTAACAAATCTGCCCTATTCAAGCTACTGTGGTAAATGAGGTTCAATAAACCCAGGTGTCAGCTTTGGCTCATGTCAGAGACACGGCAGTCTGTATGAGCAGCTGGAGTGGGGCTGTGGCATTGGGGCTCACACAACCAGATGCCAGTAACTGGGGAGACTGGGATCCAGGGCCAGCTACTAGGAAGGCTGAGTGCCTGAGCCCAGCTGCTGGAGGGATGACACTGTACATACATGTACATGTATACATACAGATACTGCCTTCTGCTCAGCCAGAAAGAGGAATGGGATGAGGCTGTTGGTGCAGTGTATGTTTTTTGTGCATGTGTACTGGTGTGTGTTCTGTGTGGCCAGCCATGTCCATGTGTATACGTGTGCTCTACAGATGTGCTGTGTGTGTATGCCTGCCAGGAATGCATGCTTGGCCTGGCCACTGGTGGGACCTGGTCATGCAACTGCTCCATTCTCACCTCTCTAAGACTACTGGATTCATAGAATCACAGAATCCCAGAATGGCTGAGGCTGACAGGGACCTCTGGATCCGTCTGGCCCAACCGCTGCTCAACAGGGACACTCAGAGGAGGGTGCCCAGGACCATGTCCAGGAGGCTGATGAAGATCTCCAAGGAGGAGACCCTACAGCCTCTGGGCAATTTGTGCCAGTGCTCAGTCACCTGCAAAGCACAGAAGTACTTCCCGATGGTCAGGGGGAATCTCCTGTGTTGCCTCTTATCCTGGCACTGGGAACTGCTTCAAAAAAGCCTGGTTCTGTCCTTTTTGCACCCTCTCTTCTGGTATTTATGGACTGATGAGATCCCTCCTGAGCCTTCTCTTTTCCAGGATGAACAGGTACAGCTCTCAGCCTCTACTCATAGGAGAAATGCTCCAGTCCCTCAGTCATCTTGGTGGCCTTGATGCATGTCCATTCAGCCTTCTAACAGTAACCATCACCACTGATAGGACATCACCACCAGATACAGATGGGAGCTGCTTGGCCCATCTCTGGCACCCTCATGTCACTTCCCCAGTGGAAAAGGCCAAGGAAAGGAAAGCACCACTGAAAAACACAAACTGTGGTGTCAGCTGCACCCATCACCCATGAGTCCCTCTGGCCTGTTGATTTTACAGCCTCTGTTGCTTTCCCTTCCATCACCATCCTAGAAAGTTCTCATTTTCATATAGGAAAATGTGTAATTACTCATCAAACATAGCCAACACTTCTTTCTTCCCTCCTTCTCACCTTCTCAAATCTACTCTGTAATCAAATCCACCCACGAAAACCAGATGTCTTTCCAGGCATGAACTTTCACACAATCATGGAAGAGATTTTCTAGTTCTTTAGATGGTGAGAATAAAAAATGAATGCGACTTATTCCATGTAGAAGCACCAGTCACACCAGTCACATGTTTATGCTGGATTCACAGGGTCACAGAAATTAGAGATTGGAAAGCCCAGGGGAGATAGCTGCTTCAGCTAAGGAGCTGTGCAAAAAATGTTATCTGCACCACATTAAAGCAAGGAAGAGCTTTGGGTGTTTGTGAGCTGTCACATTTTCGTTGTTTTCTTGTCACCATCTTCCTGAAATGTGTGGGTATTGTCTTTTCCAGAGAAAGTTGTTTATTAATTTTAATGAGCAATCAAAATGTGTGCAGTTGAGGAACAAGCTCAAATAAAAATATTATTATTATTATGTGATGAAAAATGGAACTTTCATAGTGACATTTAAAGAGCCATACCTTCATTTTTGGCTACAACTGCACTGAGCTGACATGAGATCCATCAGCTTACCTGTCTAAGGAGCTGACCTGGATTAGACATATTTGATTCAGCTCTCAAATCATTATTTCATTGTGGAACACATCTTAATGCCAACGAAATGCTGGAAAATCTCCAAATGGCTTTGGCTGAGTAGGACTAGGCCCCTTTCAGACCATGTGCTTAAGGCCAGTTGCTGCTCTCAGGTCTAAATCCAGCAGAGAGACACTGAAAGCAGTCGAGATATAGTTGATTTATGGAGATGATACTGGCAGCAGCAATTGACTCATTGCAAAACTGGCCTCAGCTCAGCCCAGAGCTCCTGGATCCATTGCATAGTTGTCTCCTGACTCTCATTTGAGTTCTTTTGTGTTGAATTTTCTAATGACGCAGTAATGATGGCATTGAAAAGCGTCATGTTTATTATAAAATTGTTGCCCTGCGTTTTCCTAGCCCTGTGTAAGTGGCCAACATTGGAAAGAATGTGTCCTCCTTCACTCTGCCTTCCTAGCTGAGGGTCAGCCAAAGCTCCCTGGCACTTCTTCATGAAAAACAAGATCTTTGCTCGGGGCCATGGCCCACACCCTCATTCAGCCTCTGCAGAGGTAGAGGAGGTGTTTGCAGATGCTCCCTCTCTTGCACAATGCCTCCTCCAGACTTGTCAGCATGGGGTGTGACTTTGCTACTCGCTTTGTTCCTGTCCCAGATTTACCTCGCTTCATGGAATTAATGGTTCAGGAAAGGGGCAGTCCCACGTGAGGATTTAGAGGGCTCCTAAGCTGCTGTTGCAACAAATCTTTCCCTCTCACTTAGAAGTAGCGGAGTGCTGGACATGAGAAGAAATCCACGAGGAGCGAGAAAAACATATTCATTAGCAGTGACTTGCTGACGATGTGGTTTTGCTGTCAAAACCTATGACCTGCATTACCGCCTGTGCTGCCAGAGGGATTATTGGAAAGAAGATAGCTTCGCAGGGAAAAGAAATCAGACTGCTGGGCAGAGCATTTATTAAAATAAAAGGAAAAATACTTACTTATGTCTCAGATAAGCAAAGAGGACATGATCAGAACATCCTTAGTGCTAGACCAGGCGGCAGAGTGCAGCTGGTCCATGTGAGCTGCAAGTCATGGATGCTGCAAATTGCCTTCATGCACTCTTCAACTAAAGTACCCAAAATTTCATTCCCCAACCTGTAGTTCTTTGGATGCTGCTCTAGTTTCCAGAAAGCTGAAAATGTTGCGGCCAAAGAAGTGGCATGGCAGAAGGTTGTCCTCAAACCACCTCCCTGTTTTTTTGTGGACATTCTCCAAATGGAGTTCTGCGTAAGTTTAAGGCTGCTGGTAGCCTAAAGTCCGACCTCAGATGATGTTTCTGAGACATTGCCAAAATATCAGGGGTGGAGGAACCTCTGGAGCAGCTGTGAGCATGACATCCTCCCCACTTCTGGGGCTGCATTGCCAGGAAGATGGTTAACAGGCTCAGCCAAACAGCCCTTTGGATGATCCAGAGGACTAACCTGGATGCCCTGCCAGACCCATGTTTAGCACTGTGGAGTCTCATATGTTTTGCTGCAAGATCAGGTCTCTTCCTATTACTTTTCCCTTGTTTTGAGGCAAAAACAAAATTAACATAAACAAAACAAGAAATGACATTGTTTAAGGAGATCCTGTTCATGCTGCCTTGATTTATTCTTCTCCCTGGAGTTCAAGGGTCTCCTTGGGCCAGAAGCCCTGCACCCAGCTGCAGAAAGGTGACTCATACAAACTTCCAACATGTCCCATTCACAAAAGACATTTTGACTAAAAATATGTAAGAAACAACAAGAAGAGAACTAACAAATCAACTAATGAGCCAATCCTGTAGCAAGCAAGGAAGCTGTAAAATGGCTATTAATATACTACTATGTTTAAATAGGCTGCAAAATAACATTGCACTGCCTTTGATTAACACTTGTTACAATGTCGTGTCTGGCTGCCAAATCCAAAAATTGCTTCTCCTGTGCATAAAGATTTATTGGCTATACGATACCGTATACAAGGAGGCCATGGAGTTAGGAGAAGAAAAGGCACAGAGTGATCAAGGAACACAGCTGTGGATTTCAACAGAGTCAGCACTTGGCACATGATTTTAGTAAGGTGGACCCATCAAAACCTTCCACCTGAATGAATCTTCTTAATAATGGCACTTTAGCAATATCAGTACTTGTCCTGTGCACCAGCTTTCTGGATAAGTGGACAACACTGCTTATCCCCAAGGCAAACAGGAAGCAAATTATCACTTCCCTCTGCCTCCTGCTTGTTCTTTTCTTCAAAAGCACCACGAAGTTGCCCAAAACCTATGTCATCAGAGATCTAAAGATATCAGTGTAGCTTTAAGAAAATCCTCTGAGAGAGCATCACCCCCTCGTCTAATCCTGATGAAGGGGGTTGTCAGGTGGTGGCCAGGAGGGACAATGTTTGCAGCATCTTAAAGGTCCTGCTGCCTGAAGAGGCCTTTGCAGGCAGTGGGAGCATTGCAAAGTGGCTCTAGGGTTGCTCTGCAGAAGCGCTGATATCAGACTGCTCAACCTTATCTACCACAGGCACCACAGCATAGCAAGTCCTTGCCTGTCGGCTGCATCTTTCAGTTGCCTCTGTGTATTTCACACACTATCTCTGCAAAAGCACAGAGGGAGCTGAGGAGAGATAGCAATTAATACTTTTGAAAACTTTGGCTGAGAGGGAAAAACGCATCATACAGAATATTGCTAACAAGCTTGTCTTAGACAGGTGACCCAGGGATGTCAAATATTGCAGCTCTTCAATTGCATTCTAATATCACCATAAGACTGGAAGTGAATTTTGTTGGTTGATTGACTTTTCAATTTTTTGCTTTAGCTTTTAGTTTTCTTGTATATAGCATCACTTGATGAACCCTAAGAGGCAAAGTTCAAGGTACACACCATGCACAATAAAAACCTCAGCAAACAAATTCAGATTAGTCTTTAACACTGGTGTTTATGCATCTTTACTTAGAAATCAACATCCCCTATCTCAAAAACACTTGAACTACATACAGATTAAAAGGTCTTTTCAGATAATTTTCTGTTCTGTTGAATGGAGTCATTAAATATCAAAGGTTTCAATATTTATCTACTTTATCTGCCATTGTGCTTCTCAAAAGTGGATGGTGATAGGACTCATGACTAACAAGCTGCAAATCTTCCCTCATTATGCTACCCTTTACAGAGATATCAGAGTGCGTTCTTTTGCTCTCAGTTGTAGACACCCTTGTAGACGCTTTGAATGTTGTGGCTGAGTTCAGAAGGGAGTTAATTTGTGGGAGGTAAACAAAGCACATTTTCCTTTTGGTGTGTTTGTGTTTTGTCATATTTCCTATTTCGTATTTCAGACACAGTGCCTGATGGGCATTGCCACTTTTTTCCCCTGCAGTTTTGGTTCTGATGGTAGTTTATTTAGACTGAAGCTTTGTCTATAATGGGGGATTAGCTTTGATCTCAGCAGGTCATCTTCCCCTGTCCTTTAAGACAAATCTCCTTTCTCAAGTGAGTGCTGGTGTGATTGGAATCAATACATTTGATCCTTCAAATATTATTGCTTTCCTGGTAAATACTGTGAACACTTCCCATGCTGACCTAGTACTTTCAGGCAGACCCCTGCTCCAAATCCTGCTGTGAGCTGCATCCTGCAGCACCAGGTTATAGTTACTCAGTACATGTCCTGAAGGCACATGGTAGTTTTCAATATGTAGGTTGGTAATGGCGCTAACAAAACTCCTGTGCCCTACTGAGACCTGGCTAATCTCCAGTACAAACCACTGGTGACATTTTCAATGGCATTTAAGGAACACTTTAAAGGCTTTAAATCTTTATAGACACTGATTTAATTGTCCTACACCTAGAAACTGATAGTGCTATGGCCTCACACATGGAAATCTCTAAACGTCTGTTACTCAGTGGCTTAGGAATTCATGGCATATCTCTAAAAATGAAAGGCACTGACATGCCCAAGTATAAATGAAAGCCAGAGTGCTTTAAGTTTGTAAATTAAATAGCTGATTTGATAAGTTGACCTAGGAACCAGGAAGAGATTCACAGGAATTCCCACTGCCCTCGCCCTGTGCATATCAGTCCTCTCCTTCTTTCACTGTTTTCTTTCAAAAAATGTCACAGCCCAGCCTCTATATCAAATACTCCATCACCACTCATCTGTCTGTCTTTTCTCATCAAAATCTGTCTATTATATCTATGGAAAACATTTTTGTCAAGATTCATCCACAAATAGAGAGGACAAAGTGCCAACATACTTGAATGGAAGCTAAGGCAGAAAGATTATTTTTCTCTTACAGTAATTGGCTTATTTGCCAAAATGGTATGTTTTCATCTCAAATTTTAAGAAGTGTTTCATCTGATCAATTTGTATATATATATAGATTTTTACACGCATGTGTATACTAATGCATATATGTATATAATAATTGACTATTAAAATCTTTCTTTTATTTGTCATCATAGCTAATGGCAGCCTCAGAGGCTGTAGGATAACTATGTTCAACTCATATCCTCCAGAGTAACACCCCAACTGTAAAACTATAGAGATCCATATTTGCTCTTTTTGCTGAAGTTGTTCTATTTTGCACAAAACATTTAGATTTTAACTAGCACAGCAACAGGAACCCAGATGGCTTACTGCCCAGGTGAATCTGTGAGTGTCTGACACTGTTGAACCCTTTCCTCCTATCCGTCTCATTTTATAGCTCAGGGAATAATTACTTAATCTGTGCAAAAGAAAACATTATTAAGGAAAACAATAAGAAGAAAACAGATTGTAGATCCATCAACAGTATCCTAGGAGATGTGATCCCAAGGAGCAGGTGAAATCTAAACCTGTTTTTTTATATCACTGTCTGCAAATTATATTATTATAAGTGATATTATTATATTTGTGATATTTTTATATCACTCTGTAGATTGTCAGACTTACTTATATTAGGGTGCAGGGCTATCTGGAAATCCAGGCTATTCCATGGGGTCATGCCCACTCTGTGATGGACTCCATGGGGCACCTTTTCTACCCATCACTGGCCAGTGTCCATGTTGGTGGAAGGGAATGTGGTGGACTGGAATTATGTCTCAGAAGGACATATGGTGGGGTTGCACAGGTGCAGATGCTTGCCCTAGTTTTCTGACAGTTCCTTGTAACAAACATTGATGCTTCCACTCACCCTCTGCAAATACAAGGCAAACTGAGACTCAAATATAGGCTATGGCCACACTAATAGGTTCCTAGAGATAAAAGGAAATAAGGTGATCTTTGGGAAGTGGGAGTTGGTATCAGCTAAGCCTAACATGTCCACTGATGCCCTGATGGGCAAAAAGTGTTAATAAGTTGTTCCATTTATCTGGAAAGATAGGCAATGAGATAGACAGGCTGTAAAAACTGCTGGTAATTCCCTCCTTACCCAAGAGTATCTCAGAGGCTAAGCCAATATTTAGACAGTCTCCACCCATCCATTACTACCTTCTGTAAACCTCCAAAAGCAGTGTTTTGCCTTTTTCATTGGTGGTGTGAGAAGAAAGAGAACAGGAACATGAATAGGTTCCTCACACACTGTATGCTACATTTCAAATTCCATTATGGGATTCTGTCCCAGTTAACTGCTACAGGTCATCCATTGTCAATATGTTCTTGAATCCTTCACCAACTTTGTTGCTTAAGATCATATTAAACAAGAAAGAGAGAAAAATTAAGAAGAAGAAAGAGTTTATGAGAGGCAGCTGCTGGAGCATCCTGGAGACACAGTCCTCTTCAACACCACATGAAGTGCTCTTACTTGCCACAGACGGGAGGTTGTTTTCCACATTGTTCTATGGTGCTGTCAGGAGGAATGGTTACAACATTTTAATGACATACCAAGCACTATTCAGTGAAGAAGACACAAAATCTGGGGAAAGCAAAATAAATTGAGAAGAGATGGAAAAGGAACACAGTGATTTTCTTTTTAATTTGGTAGAATCCCTTGCGTTTATGTGCTGACAGAAGTATCTATGACCAGTCTTAGTATTTCAGAGGGAATTGTAGAGAAATAAAGAACAGTTGAACAAAATGAACAGATAGAGCAGTTCTTCAAATAGATATTCACTGTGCCAGTGTACGCAACAACATGGGATTCAATAGCCCAGCTATCTGAGTGGGCAGAATATGCAAAATTGGGTGAAAATCTCCCCCTCTCACCATAATCAATAAATTATTGACATGTGCTGAACCAGTCCCAGACTTTCCTCAGCAGCCTGCTGGTAAGTGACACTTGTGAAGTATGAAATATATGAATTTTCATTCCTGAGATTGAGTGAGTTTAATAATATCCACTGAGGGCCTGAGTCTCTCTGGCACTGATCATAGACTCCTAGCTTAGAAACTTTTGCAGATGAAGGCATGATTTCCTCCAAATACTAGTTTCCATGAAGTCACATTTTTCAATTAAAAAGAAATAGCCAGAAAGGGATTCTCATCTGACTTTGGAATGGGGTTTCAAATCCTGGCCAAGACAACTGAATTTAGGTATCTAGTACAGGTTTTTACAGCTGTGACTAACATTTAAACTCCTATTACAATTTCTCGAGATCCAGTCAACCCAGTCAGTGGAGCTAAGATGGCTTATTAGCTGAGCAGTCCACTCTGGGAAGAAACGAGTTCTCCCAGTGCTCCACTGGATCTCCACCAACAATAGGAGTTAAATAGCCACCATACAAGTAGACACCTAAGTTAGGTATCTTCATCTACAGCTGATTTACACTCTAGAGGTCCAAGGTGCACACTGACATACCCAAGCTAATAGCCTAGGCCCTGATTAGTGTTAATAAAAGAGAAAAAGAAATGTCTGGGGAGTTATTTGTCACCTCTTGGTCTAAGCAGGTCATGTGTCTGAATGGTCCTCTCTGCATGCCTCCATCAACTACAAAGGGACTTTGGATCAATGTGAAAGACTGCACTAGAGATAGCTCATAGGTGGGCTGAATCCTGCTTCTGCCCAGCCCTAACCATGATTGGATGGTCTCTGAGATGAGACAAACTTCCCCACCTTCAGCTTCATCTAGGACAACCTCAAGGGACCTAAGAGTTCCAGATGCCATTTCTTCCTTTGCTCTTCTTCTTTATTTTCAGTTCCTTTCTAGCCTTCATTCTGGCACCTAAGTTCCTGCATTAGTCAGACTGTTCTTTTCATGACAATTCTGCAAATTTCTCACTAAAGGGGAAGTCAGCATGCTGCCATACACTGATGCATTTTTTGCCTGTCCTGAGTAGTCAATAAGCCATGTGTTTGCCTCTCTCTCTCTCCAGCAAGGATGCCTCTAAGTCAGATCAGACAAGTCAGAATTTCATACCTGTGTTTGCACTGATAGGTATGTTTGTTTCATTTTCAAAAGGAATTAAGGTGGGATTTGGTGACTGGAAGAAGGGCAATGTTATACCCATTTTAAAGAAGGGTAGAAAGGATGACCCTGGGAACTACCGACCTGTCAGCCTCACCTCTGTGCCGGGGAAGATCACGGAACAGATCCTCCCGGAAGCTATGCTAGGACACATGGAAGACAGGGAGGTGATGAGAGGCAACCAGCATGGGTTCAGCAAGGGCAAGCCCTGCCTGACCAACCTAGTGGCCTTCTACAATGGTGTAACTGCATTGGTGGACAAGAGAAGAGCCACTGATGTCATCTATCTGGACTTCAGAAAGGCCTTTGACACAGTCCCCCATCACATCCTTCTCTCTAAACTGGAAAGATATGGATTTGATGGGTGGACTCTTAGATGGATGAGGAACTGGTTGCTAGATCACATCCAGAGAGTGGTGGTCAATAACTCAATGTATGGATGGAAATCAGTGATGAGTGCTGTCCCTCAGGGGTCTGTTCTGGGACCAATACTCTTCAATATCTTCATCAATAACATTGATAGCGGGATCGAGTGTACCCTCAGCAAGTTTGCAGGTGACACCAAGCTGTGTGGTGTGGTTGGCACACCTGAGGGATGGGATGCCATCCAGAGAGACCTGGACAGGCTGGAGCAGTGGGCCTAGGTTAACCTCATGACTTTCAACAAAGCGAAATGCAAGGTCTGGCACCTGGGTCACAGCAACCCCCACTATCAATACAAGTTGGGGGAGTAAAGAATTGAGCTGAGCCCTGCCGAAAGGGACTTGGGGGTACTGGTGGGTGACAAGCTGGACATGAGCCAGCACTGTGCCCTTGCAGCCCAGAAAGCCAACCGCATCCTGGGCTGCATCCACAGAAGCGTGGCCAGCAGGGCAAAGGAGGTGATCCTGCCCCTCTGCTCTGCTCTGGTGAGACCCCACCTGGAGTGCTGTGTCCAGATGGGGAGTCCTCAGCACAGGAGGGACATGGAGCTGTTGGAGCACATCCACAGGAGGGCCACAAAAATGATCCAAGGGATGGAACACCTCCCCTGTGAGGACAGGCTGAGAGAGTTGTGGCTGTTCAGTCTGGGGAAGAGAAGGCTCTGGGGAGACCTGATAGCAGCCTTTCAGTATCTAAAGGGTGGCTACAAGAAAGAAGGGGACAGACTCTTTAGCAGGATCTGTTGTGATAGGACTAGGGGAAACAGTTTCAAATTGAAAGAAGGGAGATTTAGACTGGATATAAGGAAAAGGTTGTTTACAATAAGGGTGGTGAAGCACTGGCACAGGTTGCCCAGAGAGGTGGTGGATGCCCCATCCCTGGAGACCTTCAAGGTCAGGTTGGACAGGGCTGTGAGCAACCTGATGTAGCTGTAGGTGTCCCTGTTCACTGCAAGGGAGTTGGACTAGATGGCCTTTAAATGTCCCTTCCAACTTGAATGATTCTATGTTTCTATGATGATTTTGGCAATGGCAGAAAAATGAGGATCCCATCACATCCTAGATGGCTTCTTCATTTCCCCCAGAGGAACAGTTTATCCCATCTTTATCAATATGTTAATGATGACAAGCAAACCTTGCTCCTGAGAAAGGAAATAGATAAAACTGCTGAATTCTGTTCTCGGAACCACAGACTTTGAAAACCTGTCCAATATTGTATATTCTTGTTCAAGTTTCTGTCCGGTCCTGCTTGCTCAATGCAGTGCTGTGCAGATATACCCAAACCATATCTGAACCTGTCAGCTCAGACATTGAAATCAAGCTAGCCATGCTAATGATGTCTTCTACCTAGGCAATTAATCCTCCTTGAAAAGAGGGATAAACTATGCATGAAAGCCTGACTGTCTTATTCATAAATGCTGCAGTAGCTTTGTGCTATTGCACTAGTTTGTGCAGATACACTCTGACTTACAAGCTTCATTTATTTCACTAAATTAACACAACAGCATGCAGTTACTATGGTGATTTGGGCTACCTACCTTAGGCTATGCCCATACTCATGTGTGAGCTAGTTCTTGCTATCCCTGAAGTTTGCTGGCACCTGACTATAACCAGCCTGCAAGCCAAAATGTAAGCATGGCTGGATGATCAGGGAATGTGAGTATAACTTAAATAGGGAATTGTGCTCTTCAGTAGCTCTGGACTTGTTTGCGTGTCCCTATGCATCTATATGCTCCACATGCTTGTAGGGGACAATGACAAATGAACTTTGATCTTTATGAAGAAAGCAGTGACACAACACATATCTTCCATCCTCATTGCTTGTGCATCAGTGTATGCTGCTTTCATTGTGCCAGGCTCCTGCCTTAACACAGGAGGTAGGGGTGCTTCTGGGTTTTACTCTCAACTGCAAAACGCAAAACTTCAGAGCAGATGGAATTCACACAGTGATAAGAGCCTCAAAGTCTGCACTAAAGGGCTCAAACTGCAAGTACCATAAGCAAGCAGAGGACTTCCAAAGACTCTGGTGATCTGTTTGTTACTAGAAAAATGGTGAACTTAATCAAAACCATGATTTGGTGTTAGTCACCTCCTCAGCTGTTGATGGAGTCTGGCTTTACTCTGCTGCTTGTTCATAATCCCTGGAGTCTCAGTACCTGAACATTGCCATGGTGATTTTACTTCCCGTAACCTTTTCTTTCGAAATAAATCTTTGTGTTCACTGGTGGCTGAGTCAGCAGATTAGCTTGCCTGGTGCAGCTCACTATAGCACATGGTGCTGTAGCATATTCTGAAAAAGAACAGAGTTGCTCTGATTTACTCTAACGAGGTCAGTCTTCCTGCTATGATGGCATGGAGATGTTTACTTTGCTTGGAGATTAGAGGACATCTGTAGAGCTTCTACGGACAGGAGTGTGTTGCTACAGCAGGCTGTTTGCAGAAGAACCCTTCCATTACCTAAATGGCTTTGTCTGCAGCTACATGCTGCCAGAAGGAAGAAAGTATGGGAGAAGGAAGAAAGATAGGGAGGTATTCGGTCTTCCCATCACATCTGCTTTTGACTTACCTGCTGCTTAGGGCACTAACCAATGTCAGACTAATACAGATTAAGAGTCTGGAAAAATATTTAGGAGTATATTTTGAAAAGTGCCTGTAGATGCAAAAACTCTTGCCAGTATAAGAAAAAAAAAAAAAATCTAGAGGCATCAAAGGCAGCTGGATCCCTAAGCAGTTGGGGATTTTAAAATCCCACTTTCTGCATTTTTAGATATTGAGTAGCTTTGAAAACCACTGAAGAGTTTATGAATGTCTCTGAGGACTTTATTTATAGAGGTACTTTGGGTTATCATTGGATATTCTTCCAATTCCCAGTAAGTCTGAAGCACCTCGGGCAGAGGGGGCTGTGAGTTGCAGAGGCAGTTCTCCAGTTCTCCATGGAGACGTGACAGTGACAAAATACTCCTTCAAGGTTGTGGGGAAGAAGAGGATTGAGTTGCCTGAAATGCTTCAAAGGTGTTTCCTAGTAATGGGACAGAGATGAGAAAGTGTAAATCCTGCAAGGACAGGAGGCTTCAAAACATGGAGTTCTCTACCAACACCAAGCCAACAACTTCAGGATAAATTTGTAGGTTGTTTTAACCAGTCTAAGCAAGCACAGTGACCATGCAACAACAAGCATGCTGGGGGTGCAGTGATGTACCTGAGCTTTCGACTCTGTAATACCTCTGCATTCCCAAGTGAACTGTCTCCTGTGAAACCTTCTATTTCACAGAATTGAGCAGCCTAGCTGGTAAACATGCTGTGTTCCCTCACATAGACTTTCCTCTTATCCTTCTTTGTTTTGTTTTCATTTTTTTTTTTTTCATTCAATGAAAGAATTTATTTTAATGCCATTTAAGCTGGCAGAATTTGGCGGCTGTTCCAATGCGCTGCAAATCTGCTGCCCTCCCAGAGCAGCACAGCCCTCCCCACCTGCAACAATAAAAGAAACCGAGAAAGAAACTGAGAAAGAGATGGGAATAATATACAAACTACACTAAGAGGTGATTCTTTTAAAAAGCTTAATGGTCAGTACATTTTCCAGCACAGGTCACCTGCCATTAAAACTGGAAAGGAATTTGTTCTTTTCTCTAACACACAGCAGTGATTTTTGTCTCACTGAAATATAATACAGTACCTGCCCAGGTCAAGACATACTTGCCTGCTCACAGTACTGCAGATCAGGAGTTACTGCTGCATTGAACTGCTTAGGCAAAGAAATAGGAAAAAGTCTTTCCTACTAGTATTTCCTAGAATGAGTAGAAGGAAGTGACCGGGCTTCCAGGCAAAACAAACAAATTAACTAACTAAACAAAGTAAAGCAAAAAACATCCCGTATAATCACACAGTGCCTCTCACTTTTTCACCATAAGTTGAAGTTGTCTCAGTCTGAATTACACAATTACCTGTTCACATCACTAATACAACAAATTAGGTAGCTGTGTCTCTTCACATTCATTGACCTGCAGTCCGGCCATTCACAGTGAAGAACAAAAGTGAGGGTTTTGTTATCCAAAACACTTCATAGCTATGAAAGCCTGAGCTGAAATAGAAATGCTCCTATCTGGGGTGCAGAAGCTAAACCACCACTAGAAAGCAAAACGTCTGAGGAGCACTGGGTCAGTGAAATCTTGGTTGGTGACCAGCATTAAATAGGGCAAGAGTAAGACGAATGAATAGTGGCAGTAAGGCTAGAAGGGATTGTGGTGGTGATCTCTGCTGACATCCTGCATGATTTACACCAGTGTCTCACTGCTGCTTCCCCCATTAAGTCCACAGCTCGTGGCTGACCATAAGCCAATGTCAACCTACCTTGTCTGCTACAAGCATGAGTCACTGTTCATATCCAAGGTGGAACAAAAGCTTCTTGGCGAGTACTCTGACATTTTGGTAAGCCTTTGTTCTCTTCCTTTTCCTGAAAACCTCCCAGGTCCCACAAGGGCATTATGGAATGCTGTGACCAATATCTCAAGACGCTTAAGCACTGAGTAACACATGAGTCAGGAGCCATACACTGCCCCAAGGGTAGGTCCAGCTAGCAGCATGGCTCACTGATTTGTCATACTTACTAATTGGCCTAATCGTGAGAAGCTTTCACTTTATTGATGTTGTAAATACGTTTAGATTCACTTCTCAGATACCAGTCCTCACTGGGTACAGTGAATTTGGGGTTGTACATAGGAAATATAACCTGAGCTGTGCCTTCAAAACCTGTACCCATATCTGCACTGGGAGTTGTGCAAAAAGGCTGCTTTAAGGTGAGCTTAAAGAGCTCCGAGGCCAAATCTGGTTTGGCTGGCAGGAAGTGTGAGCTGCACAGAGCCTGATCTTCATCTGACATGGCTTCTGCTTCTTGGCTGCACGCTGAGCACCTGAAGTCTCTCCTTGCCCCTCGACATGCTGTGATCTGTGAGCACTGCCAGCTCCCCATGAGCTCCCTGCAGCACTGTGCAGAGCTACCAGGCAGTCCAAAGGGATGGCAAAGTGGCACTGAGGGCTGGAATCAGCACACTGGGGACACCTGCTTTGGGTGGGGTGGGGTGGAAGCTTTGGCATGCATTGATCACACGCTAGAGATTCTCACTGATTTTCACAAGAATGCCAAATTCAAAAGCCAGGAACTAGGATATCTCCAAATCTCCAAATCAATGTTAAAATATTTCTGTATTCAATGCTATAATAAATGTTGGAAGGTTTTTAAATGCCTTTTGCTTTCTGAACCTCCGGGGCACATTCAGTACACTCATCAATGCTAGAAATACGCTTTTTCTTCTAAATTACTAGGTCTTCCCCAAATCACCTATTTCCAGAAATGGGGGATTTCAGTGGAGCACTAATGAGAAGCCCCTGACTGACAGCAGTTCTGATGTGCTGTGTTCGCTCAGGTAGTGGCAGTGATTTTTCTCCCTTTAGATCTTGTTATAGACGAAGACATAGCATATACCATTTCTAAAACAACCACACAAATATTCCACATTATATAAGTAATTTGAATGCTTGGTATTGAAATGACAATTCAGCTTTCTATAGCTCAGCATTAAAGTAAAAGCTATTTCCAAAAGTCCAGTCATAACTGGTGTATCCAATGACACCCACAAAACCAGCATCAGAGTTTAAATTTGAACTCCATAGTCTTTAATTTGCAGAAACACACTCAGTCTCTGCATATGCTACCTTGAGGGATGAAGATCCATCTGAAAAAGTCTATAAATTTGAAAAATAACTCTCATAAAAACTAATGTGATTTATGTAAGCACATTAAGGGGAAAATACCCAGAACAGTTGGTTTAAGTGCTTAGACTTCCTAAACTTAATATTTCCATATGGTTACATTGTGATTTTAGATTTTTAGTGTCTTCATACCCTTCCCTGTTAAATTTGAGAAACAAATGAAGGTACCAGCACAAAGAAATTAAGATTAAAGAAAAAAGATGCCTGCAATGAGTATTTGATTGTTCCCACATGAAATAATGATTCCTTCTACAAATTTCCTTAATCTTCCAGGAAACACTCTTCCAATTGTCAAAGGATTGTTTGCGTGATGTTGTGAACAGATGATTATAAACGTCTTCTGATATAAATAGTAGACAGAAAAATAAGGGGAGAAATGAACACCCTACATTTTATTTTTCTTTTTAATGCAGGATTATATTAGCTATGTAAAGATTAGTTTCAAAATAGCAGACATGACTTGAATACTTACTGATTTATTTCACACCTTTAACACTTTCATATATTTCCAACAAGATTTTCACTTTTGCCTAGTCCTTGGCGGTTTTGCAGTGAACCACAACAAAAAACTTCTTTTATCTGTAGCATCAGAAATGGCTTATGTTCCAGTTTTTAACTAAAGGCAACAAACACCTTAAAAAAAGATCATGTAAACCAGCACAACCCATTGTGCAAACTTCCTCAAATCAATCGAAGCCCACGTTATATTGACTTAACCTCAGCTGATCCCTACTGACTAAAACTAAGTGGATACAAACCATTTCTACAACAGAACAGTAATATCTGCAGGGGGAGTTTTGTGGTCTCACCCGAACCATCTTGACTCCCTGACCACAACAGTGTGCAGCAGAAGTTAAAGAAATACAATTCTTTGGGAGGAATATCCATGATCCATTCTCCTTTCCCAAAAAGAAAGCCGTGGTATGAGCATACTGTAAACAGCCAGTGCAATCTGCCTTCATTGTATCTGTTGGACCAGTTTACAGGCAAAGTTGAGGTTCATGAGAAACCACACAGTGAGTCTAGGCTACAGCTCAGTTCTCCAACATGGCAGAAGATCCCCAAAGGGAATAGCAGGGATCTGATGGAAAGAAAACCTTCTCATTTGTCTTAGCTAGCAAGACACGTATTCCTACTGAGCCATGACTGTTGCACAGGTGAGTAAGCAATATGCAATTATGTAACAGAGATAATATTTATCACACAAGAGCTTAAACAGGGGTAAGATGTTGGTCAAGAGAAAGGGTTTACATTACTCCTTTCCTTTAGATCTAATAAAGGAGTTTAGATCTGGCAGCTTTAGATCTGGCAGCTATCTGGCTGGGCTAGTGGCTGAGCCTGGTATGATTAGATACAGCTGAACAGCAGATGCTAGAAAACCAAGCTGGATGGAAGTCTGTGGTGCTGCAGGGGTTGTTAATATCAGAACAATGGAAAACAGATACAGAACAAAAATATCAATAGTTACATAATCTAGTCTTTTTCCAGGAGGTCCATAAATATTGAGGTGTTTTCTCATTTTTGCCACATGCATCTCATTAAGAAAGTACAATTACTGCAAAATGTATACTGTGGACGACGTGCATATTGAAATCCAGCTGTATCTCAGAGAACCACCCCAGTGTGCAGTCTCAGCACTTAAGATGAGACATCCCTATACACAGGTATTAAAGTCATGCATCTGTTTGAGATGTTTCTAAGTCTCATTTGTGTGAGGCGTAGAGGGGAAAGCCAAGGAAACAATTCAAAGCTGGAAAAATGACTTTGCTGGAAAGTCAGATCCATCTTGCCTAAATACAGAGGTCTATAATTCAGGCATTGACATGAGAGGTAGACACCCCAGGCTTCCTTGATTGTTGCTAGAGAGAAATAGAAATGCTGTGAGGGACATTTATCTAGTCTGTTTCAAACATCCACTTTAGGATGAGATGAATTTCATTTTTGAAGGACTCATTTCTCCGTGCTGCCTCCAAAGTGAGATGATGGTGAGCAGTGCTGTACAGCTATCTGTTGGGTAGGAGTTCACATCTGGTCAGAGGTATCCCACCTGACAGACTGGAAAACTTCAGTCTACTTAATTCATTAGAAGCAGAGCACAGTGCTAACTTAATTACAGTGCAGAGGACCTTCAGATGAAGACATTTGTTTCCAATGGGCACTGTTATCCAGCAGAGATAAATAAAAATTAACAGCTGGAGGCTGAAACAACCAGATACATGCAGTGAAAATCCAGGTGCTTTTGTTTCTAAAATGACTAAGAAAGCCCAGTCAGGAGAATAGGGCACTTCTTTGTCTCTTTGAGCCTTTAACATCTTTCCAAAATGCCTCTTCAGACCAACACTTCTTCTTCGACTTAATAAGGGCCATGTGGATAAACCTCTGTGGGCTGTACTGCTCCACAAATCAGATCAGATGACTTGTCCAGACCATTTGGCTGATCCCTGTCTTAAATTTATTTTAAAGCTTGCATATTGAAAAGTCCACACTCTTTTCTACTCTGCTGGGAAACAAACAAACAAACAAACACACAAAAAAATAAACAAACAAAACAGTAAAAACAAGCACAAAAAACAACCCACAACCAATCAACCAAGCAGACAAACAGAACAAAAACACATGGAAATACAGCAGATTCTTTTGTCTAGTAAACAAAACAAAATAAAACAAAACCCAAAACAAAACAAAAAACAACAACAACAACAACAAAGAGACCTAATCCTTTCAGACCATAACTATACCTTACCTAGTTGTGGGAATGATCATAAGGATTTGGTCTGCCACAGTTAGAAACAACTTAAAAGGGTCAAATCGTCTGAGGTGCTACCCCTGGAAGGAGCAGTTTATACCTCTTATACCTCCTTTAAGTCACAAATGGAGATCTGAGTGACTGAGCATGTTCAGCCCCTTTCAGGTGGTACCAGTGTCCATATCCATCCAGTTCCTGAGACAGAGCTAAATATTTGCTATGCATTTCAGGCTCGGTTCAGGTTCTGATCTGCATCTCTCTTCTCAGAGACATGAGAGCATCCCAAAAGGACAGTATTTCAGCTCCAAATGTGTCGGGAAGGAGTGGCTGGCATATAAGCCAGCTGCATCAGCAAGTCTGTGTTCATACTGGTTAGGTCCTTGATCCATGGTGGGGACTGCTAGGAATGATTACAGTGTAAGAGATACATGTATTGCCCAATGATGGCAGTACATAGGCTTTAATACAGCACGAAGAAGAGAACAGACAAAGAATTTCATATGCAGCAGGATGGGTGTATTTCTGAAGTCAAGAGGGGAAGGGTATAAGAAAGAAGTGGAAAGACTGTTGTGATAAGACTAGGGGAAACGGTTTCAGATTGAAAGAGGGGAGATTTAGATGATACAAGGAAGATTTTTACACTAAGGGTGGTGAAGCACTGGAACAGGTTGCCCAGAGAGGTGGTGGATGCCTTGTCCCTGTAGACCTCCAAGGTCAGGCTGGACAGGGCAACCTGATGTAGGTGTAGATGTCCCTGTTCACTGCAGGGGAGTTGGACTAGATGGCCTTTAAAGGTCCCTTCCATCTCGGATGATTCCATGATTGTAAGGGTATGTCAGTGAGAAAATCTACAGAGATTTTCTCCATAGCACAGCAGGAAAAAAAGCAAATGCAAGAGCCCAGTATTTTATTTCTTAGACAACTGCGTACTTTCAGCTCCTTGCCTACAGTCTGTGTTCCTATAACGTGTACTTTACACAGGGTTAATACTTAGATGGAAATTTTAATGATGTGAATGGCCGAAGAAAGGAAAGATACAAGTGTCCTTCAAAATAGAAGATGAAGAGAGATCACTGCCTGATGCAGAACATCATAGATCCATAAGAGTCGCTGAAAAGCTGATTTATGCTGAGGGTGTAGCCCTAGTGTCTGAAGTTACTGGTAGATCAAGTTTCAGTGCTCAAGCACATGTTCTCTACCAGGGAAAAATATCCTCCTGCAGTAATGGTGGAAGACTGGGAATATTGTAAAGGCATTGCAGCCTTGTATGAACACACGAAGCTTTCTCAAAACATATCCTTTTTTAATTAACAGTGGTGAAACTGGAATGTCAGCCTGTACTGCAGATGGGTTTTTTCCCTCTCTTATCTTTATCAAAACTCCTTTTGACTTCTCAACCTGCTCAAAATACAATTGAAGGAAGGAAAAAGACAGCAAAGGCAAAAAGTATGTTCAGTGACACAAACTAGAAATAACAGATGAAAATGAACAGTAGCTCATGTTTTGCTGTAAAAACATAACTGTGCCATACAAGCTAGCTTTATTTTTTTTTTAATTGAAAATCCTTCCTCTGCCAATAGCCTAATATTTAAAAACTATATTTTTGAACAACGTATCTGTGGAAAACTTTAATGTTGCATACTATTTGACTGATTATCTGAACATATTAATAATACCAGACCTCAGCAGCACTTCCCATGACAAGCAGCTTCCGTTTTGCAGCTTTCTTCAGTCTCATCGTAACCTCAGTGCTCTTGTAGGAGCAAACTGGGCTTCTCTTTGCCCATCAGAGAGATTAGGAAAGGGGCCTGGATGGTGGCCTCTGCCAGGACAACCAGAATCTCTGCCAGGCAGTTTAACATCTTTGTTTCTTACTCTCCTCAGTGCAATATAATGGATGCCACCTTCTAGTGCTGTATATCCTTCAGCATATGCAACATTGAGCCATGTTTCCTTATACAAAGATATTTAAGTCTGATTCATTAAGATCAGGCTTTTTTACTCATACAGGAAACAATATCATACAATGGTCCCCGGAATGCATCAAGCCCCATATGTAAACATGAGTGATTTTGCTCTCCCTTCTCCAGTAGAGGCTTTTTCGCAACATTTTGTCTTTTTACATGATGGTTAGTAGCATTATTTTAATTCTCATCCTGAATTTATTCAACTGCAGCTGATACTCATTGCTCCTTTTGCTGCTGTACATTCTCCCCTTCCCTGACATTTACTTCCCAATTAATCGACAGCAATTGGATGTGCCCTCAGCTCTCATTTCACCAGGCTAAGCAAATCTCATTTGCCCCTTCCACGGCTCCATCCTGCTGGCAGCGTAAAGTCATCTTGTATACCAAAATCTTTCCCCTCCTTAATTGGAAGCAAATGAAGAGCTGCTATCTCAAGGCAGATGGTTTTATTCATTCCTAAGGGTAGGCTTCATCTCATTTCACTTGGTCTAAAGTGCATATTGTCAGCTCCCTCAGATTTGCTGACTGCTTTCGAGCCATATAGTAACCCCTAGCCAAAGTCTTCCCACATGTCCAGGACTCCCAGGGAGAGAATAGAAGACTGGGAACAGTGCAAAGGTGTGATAGCCATGGATGAAGATTATTTTAAGCCACAAGATTCCATTAATAACAGTGGTGAATGTGGACTGTCAGCATATAATGCAGGATGGGCTTTCTTCCCCGTATCTTCATAACAAGCTATTTTGAATCCACTTTTACATTAAGCACTAATGGTTTGTCTCTGTCTATAACTTCTGATAGCTCATGTTCAGCACGCATGCACTTTGGCCTACCAGTCTCATTCCACCTTCAGCTTCTAACAGAACCACCAGTAGTGCCCGTGGTCCCAGTTCACCTGCTTCATCACAGACCACATAAACACAATCTCCCACATTAATCTTTCCCCTGAGAATCACTTTCTGTCTCAAATACACTTACAGATTTTTCTTGCATTGTCTCCCTCTGGTAAACACAGGTTGCCTTTTATCCCATTATATATTTATCTCTAGATCTTAAATTAAAGGTTCCTTCTGAATTTGTTCTGTAAAAAGCTTAGACTAACTGTCCTGTGGTTTTCTAAATAACTTTCTTTCCAACTCCTTAGACGTAGGTTATGATCTGCATGCAGCATCCACCTGGTTTACAGAAAGAGCATTTTCAAGTCTTTGAACACTTTTGTCCAGCTCTCATCTCTACTTGTTAAAGCAATTCCTTAGTTCACCCAACTCTGGCTTTCTGAAATCAGGGAAATGTAGTTGTAGTCTTGGTTTTACTTATCGAACCATATAACTTAAGCAAAAAAAAAGTCATGATCAGTTACTCCATAGTTATCTGTGATTACAAGTTTTCTCTAACAGCTGACTTGTTAACATCAGAAAGAAACCAGCATTATGGATGACTTAGTGCTGCCTTAGTAAGTCTGCTAGATTTTGCACTCAAGAATCAATGTGACCNTGTGGGTTAACATCAGCACTACCCGAGCCCAACTACTCATCTGCATTCCCTGGAGCAATCCTGCCCACAACATTTATCCCTGCTCAGCTTGTCCCATCAGTTGGAAGGAATTGTGCAATATTATTTCAACCTTTGCACCTGGCAAGACAAAAATCTTTTCTATTCTATGTAGCTTATTATATTGCTTTTCTACCATTGAACATAAATGTCGTTCCACAGCAAATTAAGCTGTGGCTAACATCTGTCAGGTGTGGTTCATTGTTTTTCTCATTTTTGTCCCAGGGGATGACTTCTACATACAATTAGTGTTTTGTTTTCTTAGTGTGTTTAACTTACTACAGCATGCCGAGCCCTTGGTATGTGTGCGATGTCCTTTGAGGGAAAACATTTATCTCAAAAACTGCACAGTGGCACAGCTTGCGTGCTTCTGTGACATTCAGGAGAGATGAAACAGTTAGC
>VXAV01005519.1:25056-44865 GCA_013399715.1 Alectura lathami | reverse complement strand
CGGCACCTCCAGAGTTTTAGGTATGAATCAGGTTCCCTGCCTCCAGCTCAAATTTAATGAACACTGCACATGTCCAGAACTGGATTTATTTTTAAGGTACTTGCTTACATCATGGCATGCAAAATTAAAGATCAGATTGGAAGATGTCATCTGAATATTTGGGTTGAAACTCCCCAGTTGCGGTCCTACAGAAAGTCTTTGGGATTAGTCTAGAAATAGAGATCTAGTAGATGGCAGCCCTGCCCATAGTAGTGGGGTTGGAACTTAATGATCTTTAAGTTTTCTTCCAACCCAAACCATTCTATGGTTCTGTGATTTATCCTAAGACTTCCACAAAATCATGTGGAAAGAACATAGCATAGAGATACCTTCCACTTGGATTGGAGCTGACCTTACAGTGTGAGTCCCTTTTATGATGCCCTGCAGCTGTCAGGGTGCAGTAAGGACATTCACGCCTATATCTTAAGTTCCTTTAATCTGATAGGATATAGTGATGTCTTTCACATGATCTACCTTTGGGCTGCAGCACGCATTAGTGCAAGCCTTTAGCTGCTAAAGCTATTGCTGCATGCATCTAATGTTTTCTCTTACTAGATCCTGCTAAATTGGTTTGTGCAGGTGATCTGGCTTAACTTTTGATTTTGTGATGAAACTGAGAAAAATACTGAATCAAAGGAAACCTTAATGAAACGTTACCAGGTTGAGATAACTTTGGTTTTCATCAAACAAAGCATTCTTGCTTTTTGGCTCACTTAAACTTAATTTCATGTTCATGTCTATCCCTTTGAGACAGTCAAAATTCTCTTTTTAAAAGAACCAGAAGGAAAATTTTGCCTTTAGAGATGTCAGAATAATTCCTCTGAATTTGCCATGCCTTCATTGACACAATTTATATTGGCTGGTGGCAGTGCTGAGTTACACCTGAATCTAGATTTTTGCTTCTCATTGCTTTGAAACTATTTTTCTCTTTAAGTTATTCTTCAGAAGGTTAACCCAGCTTTTCTCTTCAGGGACAATTGTGTGGATTTTGAACAAATAAAGAAAAGTTCAGTCCTGCTTCTTGGTCTAATGCTTCTTAGAAGAACTAGAAATCTTCCTTCTTGCTCTCTTCTCTCTTTTTCTTTCCAACGTCCTCTGATTTTCCCCTTCAGATAATATTTGCTGTTTTGAGAAATGATGCCTGTATGATCAGGTCTCCTGTGGTTTCCACTCTGTGTCTCATAGGTAAATCTACTGCTCTTCCCAAGCAGCTGGCTTAATTCTAGTCTTAAAAATTCACCCTGTGATGTAAAAGTGAACTTTTGCTCACATTTTACCTTGTTGACAAAAGCTCAGCATCAAACTTATCATAGAATCACTTAGGTTGGGAAAGACCTGTAAGATCATCAAGTCCTATCACTAAACCATGTTCCCTTAGTGCCACAGTTCAATTGTTGATGCTGAGGGCTACCTAGGAACTCCAGATCATCGAGCAGTAGCAGTTAGATATAAAATATGCAGAGGGGGCACACTCACATATGGGTGAGTGGCTCAGAGTGCCATAGCGTTAGCAATGAAGATATGGGAAAATGTCTTGTGCTTTACAGATAATGCTGTAGTAGCAATACCCAAATACGAGGAAAAATTCCATTAGCTTTTCACTTCCGTGTGGAAAACCTGCCTCCATCAATGTCATTCTGATGGCTGCAGTGTGGTGACATGAGTTGTCCCTTTCTCAGCCAGAGCTTCTGCTTGTGCTGTGGCCACATGGGATTGGCTCCATCCAAACTTCCTGCTGCTTGGCAGCCATCTGCACTGCCTGATCCAAGGCTTGCTGTTTAGACTTCTGAAAAACTTGCAAAACCAGCGAAAAATAGCAACAACTGTGTGATGGAGAGTCAGGCAGTAGTGAAATTCCTATCTCAGCTGCATTCAGATTTCTCAGGATGCGTAACTCTGGATGCGTGGCATCCTGCCCTGCTCTCACTGGCATGTCACGTTCGGATCAAAGTCGAAGATGCTGGGTGGAGTCTGGATTTCTGTAGAATTGGCAATCCAAGCACAGAATGTGAGAGGCTGAGAGCTTATCTGGAGCTCTGGGGTGAGTTTTCCTCATTTCCTCTCCTTTTTGAATACACACTGCAATACACTTTAGTCCTGGCTTTCTTGTACCCTTCTGTTTCTCATCCCCTGTTCTGCATGTGTTCTTCCTCCCATCAGTCCCTGCACCACAACTGAGAACTATTTCAGTCTCTCCTGCCACTCCCTTTCCTCTGAAATGCTTTGTCCTCTCTGTCAAGGTCAGAGCGAACAGATGTCAGGAGGGCTGAGGACACTTGGCAGCTGAAGTGATGTCTTGATTCTTGAATCAGAAAACTAAAAGGAAATCTTCAACCTCATGGACAGAAGATCTTTAGATGGACACTGGCTTCAGCAGTTCACTCTCCGCACTCCACTGAGTAGCACAGTCATTGGTGGTGTGCAGAAGCATGGCAACAAAAATCATTTAAGTTTCTGGTGTGTCCGCTGTAGTGATACCTGTGTGGCAGGGATCGTGCAGTTTGGTACTTTTTTCTGGCTGGCTGTTGGTGCACTACTTTGCTGGCTTTGTTCCTGAGACCCTACAGAGCAACAGAGCATGCCTGCCAGTCACTCTGTTTATGTCGCAGCAGATTTCATGTGAACACTGCAAAAATGTGTATGCAAAAAAAAATAAACAGTGCTTCAGACCAGAATAGCTACAGGAAAAACCTGTAATGTGGTAGCAGGATGTGTGAGATATCAGCTGCTGCACAGCGTCTCAGATAGCATGATAAAGGTGTAGGGCTGCTGGAGCCATCTCAAATGGCCACTTCATTAGCTTGCTAGGGCAGCGAGATGTATGTGTATGCTGGGAGACAACCTAATAAAGCGAGCCTGTTAAAGAGTGTACTGATTACAGACAGCCTTTGCCCAAGGCTACCACATCACGTTTGATAAGACTTGTTTAACTCTATGTACTTGTATGCAGTATTCAGGTGTTTTTTGGCCACTGAGGAGCTGGTAGTATTTCATTCACCTGTAAGATTTGTGCACTGTAAAATATTTAAGGACACTGGAGAGCTGTGATGTGTAGTCCAGACAGAGGAAAATTAGGGTGATTTAGATCTCTCACAAATAGGAATTTCACTCAAGTTTCAGAAAACAGGTGTGATAGAAACTGAGACATCTTTTATTTTTCTCAAGATCCTTGAATACCATGGAAGTTTTCAGGAAAAAAAATGCGTGTTTATCTAAGTCCTCAAAGTGTTGCTGTGATTTGACGTAATGCTTACAATTCAGACTGGATATGAGGAAACATATTTCTTTACTGTGCGGTTCAAACACTGGAACGGGCTTCCTAGTGAGATGGTTGATGCCCCATGCCTGTCAGTGTTCAAGGGGTGTTTGGGCAATGCCCTCAATAACATGCTTTAACTTTTGGTTAGCCCTGAAGTGGTCAGGCAGTTGGACTGGATGACCTTTGTAGGCCCCCTCCAACTGAACTAATATCCTATCCTAACATTAAATTACGCCACCATGGGTTGGGTGTAGATGCCCTGTTGAGGCATTGATTCATGGCCTGCCTGGGCTTCTTCTAAAGCACTGTCACTCTGGTGTGCAAGATGGTCAGTGCTTCAAATGGAAATGAGCCTCGAGCAGCTACATAAGTGGTTATGAGGCCAAAGAGCAAAGGAGCAGGAGATGGATGCTGGCTGTTGAAAAATACAAGGTGGTACAGTAATTGCAGAAGTTGCTAAAACATTTGCTGGTAGCAATGAAACAAAGGTGTTCAGAATAAGTTGCCTCTCTGCAAGAGAAGAGCCTCCTGTCAATACAGGGTTGAATATAAATGTTGGCTGAGTAAGCTGCTACGTAAGTGCAATTCATTTTGGGATTTTTTAATAGGGGAAAACTGGAGGTTTGGATGGAAAAGAATCAATAGGTTGCAATTACCATCTCAGCTTGTTCAGAAAGGGATGCCTGTGTCTGTTTTGCACAGCCAGAGGAGAACAGGATGCTCTTTTCTTCCTCTGCTGTCCTCTGACCTGCAGGTGGAGTAAGAAAGGGGTTCATTTGTTATGGCTTTGCTTTTGCCTGCTTAAAAGGAGGGCACACTTATCCCTTATCTGTAGCTCTAAAATCAGTGGATGAAGAATGCTTTGTTAAGCAAAGATATCCCCAAATTAAGCCAGAAGTGCTCAGTGTTGTCACTGCCTCTCTCCTTTCTTAGAGAGGAATTTCCCTCTTCCCCAGTCTAGACAGTAGCCCTTTGCCCCTGCGATTTAAAATACCCAAGTCCAGTGTCTGGGGACTGTCATTGCACTGACAAACAATCCTACCAAGTCCTGTCTTTGCCCTATTTAAAGTTATTAGTTTGGGAAAAGGACAGCTCTTCTGTGGGATCAAGGCAGACCAAGAGTTGTATGTTAGCACAGCAGAGAGCAGACCTTAGATCCTCATTAGGCAAGCCCTTAGGGACATGCATGTCCCAGCTTTCTTCTCTTGTGCATGTGTGAATTTCTTAATGAGGCTTTGTTCAAAATGCCAACTTCCCTAATTTATCTTGCCACTCGCAAACTTAGATTTTCTGTATTTTATGGGGGGAAAAAAAAATCCAGCAGAGCTTCATTTTGGAAAACTACACTTCATTGAGGTGTCAGTGTGCCCTAAGACTGTTCACTGAACCACTAACCACACTTTTGGCATGTCTGTGAGTGTGGAAATTAATCTGAGGAGTCTGACTGTCGTCTGCCAGCAAAATTTTGTGGCATTACTGTCTTGCTTGGAAGTGTGCTGACAGTGATATGCACATGCAAAAGGTATTGGTGTGTATCCTCACAAGGGACTTCTTGGGGAACAGATCAGAGGCAGAATGAGAGCCCCTGTGCCCAGTTCCTGCTTGAACTTCCTATGTATGCTTCAGATCTGCATGCTTGGCATAAATGCATGCATTGGGAGTTGGATTACCAGGGTGGAGTGTAACTCCTCCTGCTCTTTGAAGAAAATAGCTGGCTTTTCAAGACAGCTTTGGGGTGAGATCAGGTGCTACTGAAACTTGCGTTGCCTATTCCTGAGCTGCTGACATCTTTCTCAGTTGAACTGTGTGATTTTTACATTCAGCCATTGGTGCCTGGGGGTCAAGTTGAGGGTAGAATCAGGTAAGACTTGCTCATTTTGGAAAGCATTGCCGTTAGACCTCCTCACCTCTACGAAAGGAGCTGCTTCAAATTTCTCAAAGCTGAGATCCCTTTTTTTATGCTTTTGCATCTAATCAGATTTTCTTTGACAAGTGTACCCTTAGAGATGGAAATTCTGTTATTAGGCATTGACACTTTTCTGAATATTAAAAACCCTCTTGCTTTTACAGCTGTCAAAATCAATCTTTCTGATCTCCCCTTGAGCTGCCTTGCTTTCTTCCAAGCTGATTGCTGCTCCTGGGCAGGTACGTGACAGCATTGCTTTGGCTGGCACTGACAATATTGACTTCCAAAGAAATTAAGGTGCTTCTGCTTCTAGTACCAAGTACTGTGTTTGGTTTCTTAATCCTCTCTTCCATCAGTAACAAATGCTGCATGACGTTTTCACCTCTCTCCAAGAGAGAATAGAGTCGTGCACAGTAACCTTGAGTATAGGCTTGTCATATCTAATGAGCTCATTAGGGCTTGATCTGCTCATTACCTGGAGACTCTTTTGAAATGGAAATATCTTATGGAGACAGAGTGGGTAGGATGTTTATCTGAGTCAGCACAGGGCTATTGCTCAGCACATGTGCTAGAATTGATGGCTGAAGGTCTCATCTGCTTAATGAGACTTGCAAAGGTCTGACTTCAATCTCTAGAACACATGGCACTTTTTTGAACAGGCTCATTGATGCTGGTCTCCTTACCCAATTCCAACTGGACTCTTTTCAGTCTGTGTAGCAGAGTTTCTTTCTTAGACATATCTGCCATTTCTGTNCAGCCCTTGGCACTCTGCTTATAACTGCTACTGAAATTCAACTTCCTGCCCAAAATTGTTGGAACATGAGATTGTTACAAGGCTTTTGCCTTAAAGGCCACTGCATCCTTGCAAACAGTGCATAGTAAAAGATTTCGGACCTAATAAGCGAACTTTAAGCCATACCACAGGAACCTGCAGAAAGTAACTTGGGACAGTTAGAGACTAAAGAATTTCTTTTGCAGAAGGTGCAGAACAAAGCAACACACTTGGCATCCAAAATTAAAGGTGTCCTTCAGTCAGTCTTCTCAGCAGGCTATTTTTGGAGGCATAAGCACTGTAAGCATCAGGGCAGAGAGACTGAACTACTCCAAATGAGAATATTATTTGTGTAGGCTCATGCTGTCCTCAGCAGGTAACTTCATAGTTCCTCATTTCTTGTGAGATTTGTATCTTGTTCTAAATAGGAAAGAGACTTATGTCCTAGCCTCTTAAGCCAGGTTTCTCCATGTGCGTGCCTAAACATTTGCACAAGCATTATGAATGGCAAAACTTGCATCCTTTTGATATAGAGTGAGTGGTGCATAATCAAGGCGATGACTTAATTCTTGATCTTACCTGAAAAATAAGCGAGGTGCTCACTGGCATGTTTGTTTTATTCTGTTGCCTGAACCTTCAAAGGACAAGGTGAAAGAGGAATGAGTTTCTGATGGCACTGCATTCATTTGTACCAGGGCTGGAATTCCTGTTGAGACGCTTCCTGAGGATGTTACATGCATCTGGCAAAAGCTCTGCTTATGTTTTACTTTGATATGTGCCCAGAACCAGAGACAGATGCTGTAAATCAAAGTAATTAAATGTGTTGGTTTCTTGTGAAAGATGGTTACTGTAGTTCATTTCATGGTTCAGGGGTCAGGAGGGTCTTTAAATAAAACTTTGCTCTGCTTGTGTAATCTTTTTTTTTTAATTTTTTATTGTGAGGCTTACTTAGCAACTTTGTAGGCAATAGTATTTTGCAATGAGTGTCTTCTGTTTGGTGTTACTAGCAGCACTTCCAAACCTCAGTTCAGAGGATGCGAGAGGGACGTACTGAAGGAGAATTTGTGTGCGTAGAAGAATTAGAATAAACCTGGCAAGCACATGGTTTGTGCTTAACTCCGAGAGCCTGAATCTGATCTTCCTCTTGCTAATCTCTAAAGGGATTATTCCTGATTTATACTATGCTGAACGAAATCAGAATCTGGCCCTGAAAGTCTGTTTTTTACTTCCAACATTGTCTCAAGGCAGCTGACCAGCAAATATGAAAAAGCAGCTTGGCTTCCCGCAAGTTAATTGTTTAAATTTGTCAAGCTAAAGAGTACTATAGCTTGTTTAGGAAACTCCATTGCAAAAACTCAGGCTAGAATCCATTTACTTCTACTGGACTAATAAGAGATGTTATCAAACAACCCTCTTTGGTACATCACTGTGCCCTTTATTTGCATAGTACCTTTTGTCTGAGGATATTAAATAACTGTTTCATTGCTATTCTGGAAGCTGTTCAGCCAGACAAATCTCTTTAATGACCTGCAGTGACTCTAGTTGCTAGTGGTGTAGCAAAAATAAGCCATTACACTAGGTCTGTGGTCACAAGTGACATCTGTAAGAGAAGGTCTTCAGCCAGGAAGGGAGGAAGCTGGTAGCTAAAAATACTGGGGGTTCTGAAATAAAGGTTACAGCATGTCTACTTGCTGTGAAGAAAATTGATCTTTTTTAGCATGGGTTCACTGAGACAAGTACCAAAGGAGTTTTGGGGTAGGAAAGGTCAGGTCACCTCTGGATCACCATGGCCAACTCTTTTCCAGTCCAAGTTTTATGCTTTTTGATAACATTTTGATTGTCTACGTGCTCATTTTGAAGGCTGTGTTTATATCCAGACTGTCTGCATTGTCATGAAAGTGAAGTGGAATACACCTTTCCGTAGGGCTGCTCTAAAGATCACTAATACCTTATCCCCTTTCATATTTCAAATGAACAGGTCACATTTGTCATTGCTGTAAGGAACAATTTTGTAGTGAGACACTTTTGTGCGGTGTTTGAACTGCCTTAGTGCAGCCATATAATGTCAGGGAACAAGATGCGTGGCCTCATGCAATGGCCTGCATTATTTCTTTTGAAAATTTTCCTTTTGAATTCTGTTGCCAACTTTTGGTTTCCCAGTAACTAGCTCATTGCCAGGACTATTTGAGATGCTTCAAGCTTTAAACTGCAGTAGTGCTATATAGCAGCAGGCGTTGTTAATATTTATAAACACTAAAAGCATGGGGGATTTGAGTGACTGAATCACGTGTCCTGATTACCATCTTCACGACAAGACTGTCTCAATAGAAACTATCAGGGTGTGTTCACAAAGGGAAAGGACACACAAAGTTGCTTAGATGACCACAGAGTCTTGTGTTTATGGACCAGAGGATACCTATAGCCCATAACTCACCCAGCATAGTGGAAAAAACACTGAATTCTAGGATACCTCTCCAAAAGGCACAGTACAGGAAGGTTTTGCTTACGCTGAATCCGTTATCCTGTACAAACATCTACTCCTGCTGTGGAGTTAAGCCACCTCTTCCTGGCTGAAAGCATGGCTGTGTGTGGCCATGGTATTAAATATGTGCCACTATGTATTAAACTCAATTTTATGCACAGCCATTTGACAGGAGGATGCTCTTAATTTTCTTTACAATGAGTACAGAAGTCTTTGTTTCATCAGAGTCCTAATTTAGCTTTATTGCCTGTTGCTCCAAGTTGATAGCCATGACTAATGCGAGTCCTGCCTGCTTGTAAGAGGAGACTGGGGGAGCTAATGACTGCATTCCTGGGGAAGAGACTCCATTGATTCAAACCAAGATGCTTGTGAGCAGCGCTTTGGGAAGTTTGCTCTAAGGATAAAAACTTGGTAGACTTTGTGTCTGTAGTATGTAGAAGCATCCCAGAAAATTATGTAGCATTCTCTCCTCTAGCAATGTCTAGAGGAAGTCTAGTCTATTCCTGCTCCCTTTGGAGCTTTTGCCATTTGATTGAATTAAATTGCTCTAGAGATTCTCTTGATCTGTATCAATGCCATAGAATAAAAAACATTTTTTCCCAATTTGTCCTTGCTCTCGTATGGTCCTGTTAAGGCTGACACTACAGCAGATGTAGGGGTGGAGAAACTTCCAAGTGCAGCATGTGCCACGTATGAACTCTACTGCCTTACCCAACTGGTTAATGTTGTTTAGCTGACAATTTTATAACATAGAAAAAGCTGCATTTTATTGGCCAAGCACTTCATAATTTTCTGGTATTTCTAAAATGGATGACAGCACTTGGAAATATTGAGTAATTTTTAATTGAAAGGATACGATCAGTAGGTGATTAGTTTGTAAAGTGCCTTGGATGCATGCTGTGTTGTAGAGACAAGCCATCTGGAGCGAGCCTGTGGTTTGGCTTCTGTAATGAGTACCCACAGACTGCGATGCCAGAATGACCAGCTTCATTACGTAGATGAAGATCTTGAGTAGTTCACTTCATTTTCACAGATCTAAATGTACTAAAATAGGAACATAATTTGGCCCAAACTATTGATTTGCTGCTTTTAACTATTAAGCCAGGATCATCAGTGCATCTTCCAGTATCCTTAATATAAGCAGCCATCACAAATCAGCCTGTTGAGTTGGTTCCTCTGTCTGTAGTTTTTACCAAATTTGCTATGGCCAGGGTTTCTCCCTGTTTTCAGTTACAAAACCCATAACTTGGATTGCTGCAGAGTGCCTGAATGGTTACAGTTATGGGTTACATGTGTGGAAATACAGGAATTCTGCATTTACAAAAGCTTGGCACTTCACTTCCCGTTGCGGAGGTAGTTCCAGAGTAAGGGAAAAAAAAGTTGTTAAAGCCTTGTGGTGACATTCCAACGACTTAGTGGGACATGGCTTATCACCCAGTGACCAAGTGGCTCTGCAATTCCTCTCTGCTATTTCTCCAGCTTAAG
The DNA here is from genome assembly GCA_013399715.1 of Alectura lathami. Lineage (NCBI taxonomy): Eukaryota > Metazoa > Chordata > Aves > Galliformes > Megapodiidae > Alectura > Alectura lathami. The sequence continues at coordinate 34,922 of VXAV01005519.1, read as the reverse complement.
CCTTACATTGGCTTTTGTTGGGCACCAGCAATGTCTGTGAGAGAGATGTGAGACATATGGGTGCCTCTTGGGTCCTGCAGCTGTTAGTGGGTGCCGGCAGCAGTGCTGTCTGTGCTCCTGCAGCTGCTGGAGTTAATTACTCTAAAATGGAGATTGATTTGCAGCATCACACCCAAATTAATCCTCCCTCTTGCTGAAATTATCATTACATAGTCTTTTTGCTGAGGTCCAATCAGTCACGCTGATGTACAGCATTAAGGCTCAAATCTGAAGGGCTGCCCTTTATCCGATCTGTTCAGTGGTGTAGGAAGGAGCGAGTGGAGGGAGTGACTGGGAAGAAGAAAAAATCCTTGAGAAGGCTTTGGTCAGAATTTGGATGTCTGTGCACTGAAGGGAGGGTGCTTGTAGGAGAAGAGAAGCAGATGTATTCTGTTTGATGTGCAGAGATCAAGGTGTTGGAGTACTTAGCTGCCTGTCTTGCACATTTTTCCTCTTAACTTTTCCCTAGTGTTTAGAAATTGTTTTTCCCTCTCACTCTGTGAAGCATTCATATGCAAAGCCAAATCTCCTGCAATTCAAGCAAGCTGTTTGTAGCACTAGAAGAGGAGTTTTGACTGTGTACAAAAACACTTCACTTATTTTATATTTTTTTTTTAATATATCCCCAAACTTGTTATTTGAGTGAGCAGTATTTTACTGAAGCTTTTCATGGAGGGGAAAAAATACAATTGCTATGTCTTGTTGATCTTTTCCAGATCCCCAGAGAAAAGATTACTTAAAGATTAAAGCCCTTACTGTTTCCTGTGCCACTGCAAAGCGAATAATGATCAGAACTTGAAAATCTCTGGTATCTCCTGGCTTGGTTTGCCAACCCTCTCAGAACATCAAACAGACATGCCAGCACATCTTCTGGTACCAGCTGACTACATTTCATAGCAGATTCTACCCTGATTTAGTGCTACTAATGATTTTGTGAAACAGATTGAAAATGTGCACACAAGTTTAAAATCTCAGCTTTGGTATTTGAAATTGTTGAGTCTTACAGGAGGAACCTGTTGGAGAGTGAAGCATCAGTTTAAATTCTCAGTTTTTTCAGATTTTGATTGTGATTTCCTCAAAACCATGCAATCCATGGAAGAATATACTGCAGGAATCAAGTTCTTGCTGTAAGCATAGATGTCTGGTGCGCTGGTATGTGGTGGACAAGTCAGCAGTCCCTCTGCAAGAGCTGAGTCATTTGGGTAATTGGGGATTTTTTTTTTTTTAACAGCAGAAGTGAATTCATGCTTCAAGCAGCCTCAAGAAGAATAAACTTTAAATCTTCTGTTTTGTGTCATTACCTTCTCCTTTGTTTTTCCCCTGCAGTGACAATGAATCAGGTAGCAAAGGGGAAGGGGAACTATGTCATAGGTGGAAATAATGCAAGCTAACAAGATCTGTGTCCCAAAGGTCCCAAACTAAAACAAGACATATAGGAGCACCCAACTTCTAACATACCAGAAAGAAAAATAGAAGCAGGTTTAAATAGAACATTTGGGCAAACTGAGTACAGATTTCTTCTATGCGAGGTACCTCTTAGAGCAGGTGAGGAGATACCAGCTATCTAGCTACCCATCCTTAGTCAAAGAAACACTTCTGGCTAACTGATGTCTATCATTTATGAAACATCCAGAATATATCTGTATCACATTCTGTGTCACTGTGCTTTCCAACAAAATCTGGTAACACTTGGCCCTTCTACTTGCAGTGCTGATATAGCCACTGCTTTGAAAAGATGCGTTTCAGTGACAATATTGATCTGAGTAGATTCTTAACTACTTTATAACAGTGGGTTGAACACTTGTGACCTACAGTCTCAGGGAACAAAGACAACATTTGCTTTGTCTTTGTAACAACAGAAGCCTGTTACACTGATGTCAGCCTTTGAAGGGGTTTGTAGAGCTTAGGTAAATAGAGACTTCGCTGGTTTCTAGAGGAAGTGAAATGGGATAGATTTTAGATATGATGCTGGCTTGAAGACAGGGATGCATTTCTATCTCTGCCATAGAAGATCTGGGAAACTCCACTTTGGTGTGATTTTGCCAACTATGGACTGGCACTACTACTTTCTACCTCTTTCAGAGCTTGTTGCATTAGAAGTGTTGATACTCACTACAGCAGCTACAGGCCCCGTTGCATTCAAACTAGACTCTCACAACCTGCCTTAGGGAATTTGTCTGTGCCCATAGCAAACTGCCATGATTATGGATTCGCCCATAGTGCAGCACCTTCATCTAGCTCCATTTCAAACTGGACTCTTAGAACCAACCTTGGAGATTGTGGTTGCACCCATACTGAACTCTCACAACTGGCCTATAGAAGAGTGCTTTTTATTGGAGCAACAGAAAACAGATTCTTTTCAATTGCTGGTGATCAACACTGTCTACGGAGCATGTGTGAACACCAATAACATCTACAATACAACCAACCACAAAATGTGTTAAAATATAAAATAACTAGAGATTTCTGAGTTTCTTGGGGGAAGCCCTTGGTGTAGCCAAGTGTGTGAATCTTACCCAGTAGGCGTTGCTGAGGGGGGAAAGAGCAGGTCAGCTCATCAACTGGTCCCCAGAAAACTGTGATGTCCTCCTGACTTCTCTGCAATGGTATCTTCCCCAAAATTCCTTCTTTCTTCAGCCATTTTATACTATTTTCTGGTGGAAGTTCAGTGACTCTAATCCTATCTATCTTTGTGATTGGTGCAACAGAAATTTGAAAAGCTGCTGGCTCGAGGTGACTGCTTAGTTCCAATAGTACCAGCAAGTTCCCTTCTCTTCAGTGTTATCATGGAGCCTGGCCATGAAGCTTTGCACCTCACTCCACCCTCCGTGTAGTATCTCTGGAGCCGGTCGCACCAAGCTGCCCTAGTGAGACTGATATCTAGGAGTGTACGTGGCGTTGCTTAGGGAGCTATCATGGAACAGGATCCTTGTGTATTTGCTGTGCTCCACCCTGAAGTTGCTTCAATGCATCTCTTTTAAGTGGGGAATATCCCCATAAGTTATTGCCAATAGTTACTCCATATAATCCACCCCAAGGCTACAGTCACTCAAGCTTCTCAATATTTAGAAGGAACTGGGGAAATCACAAGCAGCCATGTCCTGAGAATTAGAGGTCAAGGGTTCTTGGGCTGCTCGCTATTTAGGGGGTAAGGTAATTGGCTCATTGTCATAGTATTTGGCAGGACAGTGGTATCAGTCCTGAGTAAGGCCTTGGGCATAGTGGCCAGGCTGAAGGAGGAGGTTGGAGGCGGGGGGAGCACACTGTCAGAGCTTATCTGGTTTAAATTAGTATTTCTTTTCTATCCCTTTTTCAAATGTGCTATCACATTCAAAATTTTTGGAACAGAGCTGAATGGATCTACAGTCTGTACTGAAGTATGGACAGTCCTTAGTCATCTGCTATTGAAGAGCTAAAATGCAGATGGTTTATTCCACAGGGAAGTCACGATGCCAAAAGTTTAAAGTAATGAAGACATATGGGGAACCTTTGAATTTGCAGTGTAAGAAGACTCTGGTAGCATAAAAAACATAATGGGCTCTTTTTTCATCTTTCTATGAATTCTCCATATCCCGTATTGTGCAAACATGAGTGATGAGATGTTTAAATGTGCCAGAACAATATTTCTAGGGATTCCACTGTTCTGGATGGGAACAAGAGAGCTTAATACTTACCTGATTGTGAATACACCCATTTATAAGGTAAAAATGTTTCTCCTTTAGACAGGTAGACTAGTATTTTCTAGTACCTGAGCTCTCAATGTATGTGAGTCTTAAGTAAATGATCTTGGTTTTGTAAGCTATAACCTTGTAACCCTTGTAACTAGATGAGAAGAATGAAAATGGCTTATTAATAGCTCTTGATAGGTAGCAGCCATGGTGGCAAGTAACAGCATATGGTTGACAGTGTGATGAGAGCAGGTGGCCCTCTGCAGGATTTGGCTCCAGGTGGCCCTGGAGGAGCTGCTTGGCAAAGAGGATGGAGGGGATCTCAAAATGGGATGCTGCTGGCTGGCTGCCTGTGAAAGCAGAGGTGAAATCCAGCCAATTGACCCTTGAGGATGTAGGGGTAAGGGAATGGATAGGTCCACATCCCAGAGTAGCTGCAAAGAGTCAAATTTTCAAGCAGAAAACCTTAGTGTGCAGACAAATTGTTGCTGTCTGCCCTGGCAACTCAGTAATCTGAGGTGGAAAAGAAGTGCTGTTGGGCTCCAATTAGTCTGGTTCCTACTCAGAGATGCTGCAAGGCCTCATACTTCACTTGAAGTGAAGCGATAGAACGTGGAGGGAGCCTCTGTCACAACGCTTGTGTTTCCTATATGATACCTGGGGCAGCGTAGTCTCTGTCTCCTCACAACTGGTGCCCTGGAAATGGGGATGAAGGTGTGGTGATTGTACCCAAGGTGGTTTCAGTGCCATCAGTCGGGTTTGCAGATCTTCCCTTCCGCATCTCGCTCTGGGCCTAGCAGGCAGTGCACATACTAGCAGTAATGAGTGGGGCTCCCACTGCATCTCCCCACCCCAGTATTGCTGGTGACAGCACTGTTGGCAGAATCAATACTGTGAATAATATGCTGCTGTGACCGAATAATTTAAAAATGGCCTTGCAGAAAGAAATACGTTCTCTCGTGTCACCAAGGGAATTGGGGCTTCATTTTCCTTCAGGAATACTCTGGTTTCTTTTAATTAGGAGAAAACTGCTTGCCTTATGAAAAGAAACTATGTGTATGGAAGACAGGTGTGCTGGGAGAGGTAAATCATGCTCCTTCTAGAACAGAGAGTGTTTTCTTGACCTGGGGCTTTGCTTAGAGCAAAGGGGATCAAGTGCAAGCATCTGCAACACAAGCATTGCTGTCAGAGCTGGTTATCTGATCTCCTTTTGTAGGCTGCAGAGAGAAACAGGTATTTCAGCAGGTGATGCATCTGATTGTGGAGGAAACACCTGAAAAAGAGGCTCTGGAGGTAGGAATTATCTCTGTTGACAGTTGAAGAAGTCATAATGACTTGTTCAGGTGTTTAGGTGTCATGTTAAATCAATGTGTCCTGCCTGCCATGGTTAGGACTGGGAGGCCGTTCACCCAAACTCTTTTTTATAAAAGCTTACTACATATAAAGAGTCAGAATCCTGCTAAGATGCATGTCACAGCTGAAAACTAACCCATCCATTGTCTTTCCAAAGCCTGACACCCCCTTGTAGACGTCCCCTCTTAGAGATGAGAGGTCCAGACTGATCCCTGACCTGATCCCAGCTGCCCATGAATATGTGTGTAGCCTTCTGCAAGGTTTCCCACATGAGAAACCAACATCCCCAAGTATTTAATACTTGTTCTTGTGCCCTGCTTGAAAAGATGTTGTCAGCACTCTGCTACAAAGCAGATGTTTGCTTTTTTTTTTTTTTTGTTCTGAAGTGGAAAAATAGCAACGTTTAAACTCCAGTGAGGCATAGCTGCTTTGTCAACATCCACCTGACCCTGAAACTCATCACTGCACTACGGCGTTGAGTAAGCTAGAAGGCAGAGTATCTGGTATGTCAGGCACTGAATCTCATGCTTTGGACTGTACTGCTGTCTCCAAAAGTTTGAGGAGGTTGCTTTTCCCGTCTTATAGCACCTTTCGCAAATTTCTGCTGTTCTTCTGAAGCATCAATTGTTGGTGATAACCTGGGGGAGGAATTTCTCCTGTAAAAAAACGTCTGTTCATTTGTAATTCTGTGCCAATTTCCCTTTGTTCACTCCATTCAGATGCTTTTGTTTGGTGTTTTGTAGCAGAGCATGCATGAACTCTTTTCTTAGTGGGATGCTCTGCTGTGTTATGCAAGTCACCATTGATATTATAACAGGTTTTCCTTTAATTTGATAGCCTCATTTCTCTTACATGAGTTCACTGTCATTGCAAGAAAGCTTTTATTGGCTTTTCTCAGGAAGGGATGGGGAGATGCAGAAGCAAAATTTCTCTAGTAGAGAAACGTCATCTCTGCTCTCTGCTAATACCTAAATATGTAAAAGAATAAAACTAAAAATATTGGCAATTCTATAGAGGAGTGAAAGGACTCCTAGCTTGCAAATGCAGCCATGAGATATGAAAACATGATTCTCATTGAGATTTTGGATCCCACATCACACTTCTGCTGTTTGAAGCTCCACTCTGTGTCTTTCTGTGAGTTCAGCTCATCGTGTTTTGAGTATTTGTGACTGGCTGAGCAGCTATAGCCTTAGATGTGACGTGATCTAAAAACCTCTGAGACACTGAAATACTTGGAGGCAAGGGAAGATGTGGCTAAAGAGTACATGATGTAACTGGAAAGTCTGACCACTGTCAGCCCAAATGTCTGCTAAAGGCACTATTTGCTTAATTACTTAATTTTGGATGTTTAGAGTAGTATGTTAAAAATACTAACTTGCAGGCAGTTTTTTTGAGGTCTAAAATAACTGAGATGGATAATCCTTAGACTGTCAAAATACAGATGCATCCAGAAAAGCAAACAAACAAATCCTCATATATACTATTTTAGCAGGCTGTTTTTTTTAATTATGGTAGCTTTTACATCAAATTCATTGGCATTTTGGGTTGCTCTGAATGCTAAGTCTGCTTCAGAGTGATGCTTTCCTTGTTTCCGAGGCTTGTGCTGAGCCATTCATGAGGATCTGGTTTCGCTCATCCCCAGACTGCTGTCCGCCTGCATGTGGCTTTGCACTTGGCTGGCTCGCCAGTACTCTGGCCTCTGTCATTTCTCAGTGCCAGACCCCAGGGAGTGACGACTTCCCAGCACAAAGCTCTTGGCCTGTAGCTCTGTTTTCATATTGTCCTATACCTTTTATTTTTTTTTTTCACAACCTGCTGCTAATGGCCATCTTGAACCTGTGCCCTCGCATGTAGCCTTCCCACCCTGAAATCTCAAGCACAGGAAGCATCTGGCTGTTCCGTGCTGTATGGGGAATTCTTTTAGCAGATTATCTCTGTTTCATTCTGCTTCATTCTGGCACAAAGCCCTGAAAAAGTCATTTGACTAACCCAGGCTCTGCAGATCCACATCACCCATCTCTCTCTGCTCTTGTGATGCGATTCCTCCGCGTTCTGCCCAGGTGAACAGCTGCTGCCTCCCCCTGCTTGGAGCTGGCTTCTTGAAGCCAGTGGGAATCCCTCAGGTTTGCGTTTCTCCCTTCTCATTGCTTTACCATTTATTTTTCCCTAGAAGAGGAACTGCAGGTTCCTAGGAATAGGTGAATCAAAACATGTTAACATTCAGGAAGCAAGGTTTGTGACGAGGGTGAAATTTTTGAACATATGCTTTCAGAAAGGGTAATGCAAGGGGGGTTTTCCCCTTAGCTCCATGTTTGCAGGCTTTCCATTAAGAGAAAAAGTAAGTTAGTTTTGGTTTTGCAGGTGTACAAGAAAAGAAGTGTCTGTGACTTCCTTCCAGTTTGACACTGACTGTTTTTTTGTTTGGCACAGCCACTCTGCACAGGCTTGGCAGGTCCTCAGCCGTCTGTGCTTTCTTTTGTTGAGTCAACAACAAATCCAGCTAGAAGAGAACAGCTTAATGATCTATAGTAATCATCTAGCCAAAACCCTGCTAAAATACCCTCTTCCATCCATCCTGTGTCACTCCTGGATTTGCCCCCTTCCATCCCGAATGAGACAGCACTTGTACAGGCAGTGGGATTTTGGGGGTCCTTGTGCTGTGTGTAGGGCAGGTGTTGCTTTTGCAGGATAAAGTGGTCAGGACCCCCAGAACCCCCACATCCTTGCTGAAATACGTGTTTAAAATGGCCCCTTTATGAAAATCAGGAGAGCCATCACTTGGCATGCAGTGCCTTTTCTCTGGGTGGAATATATTCTGCTGGGTTCCAGATAGGTGGGTTTCACTTTGACTTTGGAGCTGCAGGTTTTAGTCTTGCAGATTATTGCTATACTGATGAGATTAATGATGTAATGGTTATGGTGTTTCAGCAAAACACGTTCTTTTCAAGTTGGGCAGGAAGGTGGGATGCTCTCCCTTCACTTTTTAAGTCATTTTCTAACTTTCTTATCAGCAGGAGAAGCTTTGAGGTGGGATTCCTAATGCTAAGACCAGAAGCTCTATTCAAAGAATGCAAAATCTCATGATTTCTGAGGCCTGACGGAAGGGTATTTAATGGCTGGGGCTGCTGACATGTACCAAACCCCACTGAGTGTGCCTGCAAGGAACAAAAGCCTGTGAGAGACATACTTACTCATTACCATGTACGTTCATACATTATAGAGCTTAATGTTTGGTTGAAGCCCAGGTGACAGGGACTCCATTTATGCTGTGTTTGGCTCTTAATCATTATGGTAATTTATTATACATAATTTCTAAAAGGTGGATTAAGTCCAAGCATGACAAAATCTCCTACTGGGTTGCTGCTGAGATCTGCCTAATAAAACCAGCATTGGGCTTATTTTGTTTTTTTAAAAAGCAAAGATCTTATTTACCTATTACCAAACCATGCAATTACTTAGAGACATTATTTTTCTGCTCAGTGAGGAAATAAGCCTCCAAGATGTATCAGTGGGGTCACCCTGCTACCTGCAGACGAGGTCTCAGAGCTTAGCAGCAGTTTGCTAATTACTGCTGATCCATTGCCCAGTGCGCAGCAGTCATTAGCGAGATGCTGTTGGCTGCTGGCAGTCCCCAGGCTGGATGTGAGGCGTGCTGGTGGCTGTGCTGTCCTCAGCATTACGGAAATCCTGAAGCAGCAATAACCCTGCTACCATCACGGGCAGATGAAAACAAAGAGGACATCCTGACGGAGGCCAGGCAATGCTGTTTTGTTCACAACGTGGTCTTTCTGCATCACAAGAATTTATTTTCCCATTTGAGGCCCCTGGGCTGGACTTTCAAAACGAGAACCAGATTTTGAGCTTTTGTTACAGCAGAGTATCAGTTCACTTACTCCTGCTGAACCTCTCCTAGGGCTGCAAAGGTGTAAAAAGAAATTGGTGTTGCTCACATGTTAAATTTTATTTTCTGTGCATACCTGGTGGGTGTTCTCGTCTGGCCCTGTGCCCATGGTGCAGGCTGGCTGAGCAGGAGAGGTCCTGTGCTGTCAGTGCATGCTGCGAGTTTGCTCCCTGCCCGCAGCTGGCTCTGCTTACTTTGTGCAAGATGTCTCTCTTCGAAGTGAGCAAACCGTAGGTGTGACTTCCCAACTTTTATGCCAAGCTCATGGCTCCCCACAAGGGTTCCTCATTCTCTGCACTGCTGCTTTGCTGGAGGCGAATTAAACAGATCTATTCCTATCTGACTGAAGCCATCGAGTTACTTAAACAGATTGACCTGACTTAGGCTTATCAATTTCTTTAATGAGGTATCCTCTGTAACTTCTGCTTGGCTTTTCGCCATCCTCCTCATTAAAAAGTTTATTTTGGGATCTCTTTGTTCCAGGTGGGTTCATTGCCAGCCAGATGGCTTGGTATATGGCTGACCCTGATCCCCTAATAATACTTTAATCTCAGTTTTTAAATCATGAGAAATTGAAAGCAAAGGCACTGAGAAATTACCTTATTTATAAATTAGTAATTTGGAGAGCATTTTAACTCTTCCCAAGGAGCAGGAATGGAGAGAGGTCTTCTTACCTACGGCTACTTAGAAATAACCCTGCAGAGCAGAAGAGTTTCTGGATTAAGATTCTTCATCTTGCAGCCTGGGTGAGATGCCTTCTCATGATAGCCCTTCAGAATGACAGAAGTGACAGATTTCATTTGTACTGGAGGATAACAACCTCCTACTACAGCTTCTTCACCAAGTCAAACCTGCAGGATCAAGTGGTGGATATCTGCAAAGGGCCTACCCGTAGTGTAGGGAAA
>VXAV01005519.1:0-25030 GCA_013399715.1 Alectura lathami | reverse complement strand
AAAAAAAAAAAAACAACATTACTGATAGAAGCTGATGTGTTTCTCTGGGATGAATATGCACCTAAAATGATGGAATTAAACCAGATTAATTCTGATAAAATTGTGCTCTACCCCAGAGCCTCTCTCCATCTCCCAATCTTTCTTTTAGATGCTGAGGGAGCATCTCCTAAAGCTATTATAGGTTAATATTAGGGAGTATTTTCCTGTTGGGTTTTTTTTTTTTTTCTTCAGCCAGTAGCTATCATATCTATGTTGTACATCAGCCAGGGCCAGATCCTGTAAAGGGACCTTTATGTGCATGAATCCATGCCTTTATTGAGGGATACACAGAGGCCACCTTCTCTGTGCCCTAGATCCTTCACCTTGAACCTTCAAGCAAAGGTACACCCAAGCATTACACCCCAAAGATGTAAATCATTTACCTGACAAGCAAATCTGACCGTTTTCTTTCAGGACACGGATTATTAATCCAGCATGTGGAAATCCTCCCAGGTGGAAGGGGAGATTTAACTGTGTTCTGCCATACCAGAGTGGTGGGAAGGGGGGGACTCCCTCCATCTCCTTCTCAACAAAACTGATGCCTGTGGTTGACTTACTAAAGCCCATCTTGTCCACGGGTGTTTGACACAAAACCTGCAGTGCTGAGACCTCAAGGAATCACAGGCAGATGAATGGTTGATTTTCAGGTGGCTGCTGTGTGCATCTGTGACACAGATGCTACATGCTCACTCCTGTCCAGATGCAGTGTGCAAAGACATCAGTCTGGGAACCTATTATTATTATTATTACTAGCATTATTACTAGTATTATTGCTACTATTACTTTTATTATTATTATTTTAGGATTTATTGTGTTTCTTTATGGTAAAATCCCTGCAGCCTTTAGGTGCCAGTGTGGGAAGAGTGCTGTAAAGCAGAGGACGTTAGACATACAATTTTGCACACAGGCACCTTTCTTAGTATGTTTTTGTTGGTTTTAACTCTGACCTTTTCCTGGAGCAGAGTCTATCAGAGCTGACCAGGTTGTTTACAGGGACCACTTTAAACTTCTCCAGTATGTAGCATATATTGTGCTAGTGGAGGCAGGATTCCAGCTCCAGGGTAGTATAATTTACATTTATCTTGAGATTTCTTCGTTTGTCGTGGCCGAAACAAATCCGATCTAATACAAACTTGCCGCAGAAGAAAAGCCTTCTGCTTTGGCAAATAAACACCTCTGCTTCTGCCCCGCCAGCTTCAGACACCCAGCTGATGTGCCGACACTATTTACATCTCGAATGCTCAGTTACAAGAGCAAGGCAGGGAAACCCAAGATAAATCTTGCATAATAGATGCTTTCTATATAGAGACACATCATATTCCCAGACAGGGAGGAGTGTGTGGGGCTCTTGATCTGTCTCTGCACACCCAGGGAGTAGAGAGGGAGACAGGGAACAAAGGCAGCCCCATGACAGTGGAATTGCAGGTCACAGACTCACTGCTTCCTTCTGACTGTGGAACAGAGATAACTCTTGTATGGCACAGCATTTATTACTGGCTGCTATTGGCTTTTTATAGGCCTGATTCAGCAGAGCATTTGCATCTGCATTATTTAAGTGAGTGGGAAACCCGCTCTGTCTCTATAAAGTTGGATGTGTGCTTAAGTGTCTCGCTGAGCTGGGATTAATTTAGGGAAAATAAATAGCTGCTTGCTGGCTTGGATGGCAAGCAGTCTGGGGCCAGCGTTTGCAAGCTGACTACATTTAGGATGTTTTGGTTCCAAGTACCTAACTTGAGATACCTCAGCACATCAGTTTATCAAAACCACAAGCATTGATGAGAAAATCAGAGCCTTAGCTGCACTGAATCCTGTACAGCAACCTGAACACTAATTTACAGAATGTTTTCCAAAGCGCGTGGTCCAGGCAGTTGGATAACAATCGTAGAACTGTCTGCAGGGTCATGTGTATTGGATTTGCAGGCAGCATTATTGAGTTGTGGTCAAAATGACCGCAGACAGACCTATTCTGACCCAAGTAACCCTGTACCAGTCAGAATAGTTCGGAGAAGGTGTTTCTTGTGTCTTTGTGTGTGCCCAACATGCCTGAGCCTGCATTTCTGTGCAGGCTTTGAGAAAGCTCCCATTAAAATCAAAGAGGTTTTTGAGTGAATGGGGAGTTTAGGCTGTATCACTGTGAATTTTAGTTCTTTCAGCTCATTTTCTTTTGATTATCGTTACAACACTTCATTTTTGCACAGTATAATATTTTATTAAAGGCACATTTGTAGTTAATAACATTTATGAAGAGGCGGCTTTGACTGAAACTGCGTCTGAATGTCACTTAAATAATGAATGTAAATGCCATATATTCATTAAAATTTGAACAAGATAACTGTATGTCTTTTAGAGTCCCCTTTTTGATGGATGTGGCCAGCAGCCATTGAAATACAGTGGGAATTCTTGTTCACAGACTCACAATGGCTGATAATAACACACTTGATAAGCATTTGCAGCTCAAGACACTGAATTTACAAAAGGGATTCATCGCAGCTAACAGTGGCTGTGAAGATTGAAATGTTACCATCATTCAGCTCTACTTCATTTTTTTTTGTGTTCTTGTGTGTGCAAAGAAAGGATTTCACTTCTCTGTCTGTCTGCAGAGTTCATTTTCTACTGGCTCCTATGGGAAGCTACTCGTGTTCCAAATAGAAAACGTTGGCTTGTGTCCCCAGCTAGTCCGAGCTGGCCGCAGTAGTAGACCTGGAATCTCGGCGCTTGATGGTGTTTGGTGAAGGTGTGCACCTTGCCCAGGCTTTTCTGTCCCATTCCTTTTCAAAGCAAACCATGCATAGACAGAAGAATAGATAGCATGCAGAAAACACTGTGATATGGTTTCAAATGACTTGGCACCTGATTTCAGGCAACTGTGGCTACCATGATCCTTAATATAAATAAAACTGCCCAGCAGATCTGGAAAACATGCCTGTCCTTGCTATGAGGACAAGGTAGTGTTTAGCACCCTGCCCCAGCTATGTTCCCTCCAAATACAGCATACAGAGCTACTTGTAACCTCTAGTTGCTGGTGGCCCTCTCAGCCTATAACATAGCACTGCTTTATAGGAAAAAAAATCTACTTTTCAACCTATTTCTAGCACAGAATGTTTGTGGAATTTAGGAGTGGAAGTGACCTATTGGGTCATCTAATCCATTTTCTACACTCCTACGCTCTTTCCTCCAGGAGTTTGTGTTTCTGGGCCTTTTAATCTTTACAAATGCATTGCTGCTGCTGCTCTTCTCCAGCTCTGTGATGTGTGGATTTCATTTGGCTTTAACAAGGAGACCCACACAGCGCTTTGAAACTGGAAGTAAACATGGAAAAATCCTCTAAACATCATCCATCCCAGAAAGTGACTTTGCTTAGCTTACGGTAAATACAACGTTGTTTAAAAATGTATTAACTACAGACTCATGTAACTCATTGCTTAGGCCTACAAAGCTGACCAACAGAAGCAGTGTATGCAGTGGCTAGGATGACTGACAGTCAGCTGGCAGACTTACATTCTTCATTTTGACCTTCAAAAATCCACTTAACAGAGCTTTCCCTTTCCATCCTTGACCATTCTGCAGGGCAAGGTTTATCTGAGCAAGAAGTGCTTACTAAGCATTGGTACAGTACCTACAGTGCCAGGACCCTGAGCTTTATCTCTCAAGCCTGGTCGAATAAAAGTAATAAAGTTGGTCTTCTGAAGAAGTAGAGCTTTGATAGAATTGTGTAGGGTTAGATTTTCGACAGGCACAAAGGATTTGCCAAGACATTTGAGTTTAGCTTTTCCTCTGTCATCAAGGATGTAGTCTGTTGACTTCACTGATTCTTTCCCCCATTCATGTGGCCAGTTCCAATCTGGCAGCAGGAGCTGGAAGGCTCATATCCTTGTGCCTTAAACAGGATGCAGTGCCTAATTATTATCTTGATTAAATTTTGTGATTAAGTGGTCTGTAATTGTCTGTAGGCTCAGACTTTCCAAGATATTACTCAGGGCTGCGTTGACTGATCATCTGGTCAGGGCTGAGGTGGCAGTGCATTGATTAAATCTTACTTGAAGGGGAAATGGCACACATCTCTACATACACTTAAGCTCTGTGGAATTTCATTATATTTGTCTTCAGTGAGCAGTATGTACAAGTCTATCAAGTGCAAAGCTAGATAGGTAATAAATGTCAAGGAAGAATCTATGAAGAGATGCATGTGTAATTTATATTAATGACTCCTTGTTTAATTTCAGAAGAGGAAGGAATATCAGCTTCCTGATAAATTTCCAAAGTATGTACAAAAAACCCAGAGAAATAAATATATGATAGTAATGTGACTTCCCCTTGATGACTAAAGCTACAGAATTTTTAAAGCTAGGGAAGAAGCAATTTTAGGGGTTATTAAACTGAAATATCTCTTTCCCTGTCCTCTTAGAATAAACCATCCATGCATTTAAAATTTTATTCCTTTAATATACTAATGCATGTTGATAAATAATAATTAAAAACAATGCTCATTTTAACAAAGAGTGGGTGGTCTGGAAGTCAAATGTTGTTTTTCAAGCTCTGTGCAGCTTGGTCGTGAAAGCTTGAATATCAGCAAGCAGTAACTGTGGTGATGAAATCCTCTTGGATAAAAACTATAGAGCAATGCAACTTGACAGGCTGAGTCCTAAAGGGCAGTAGTCTTGGATGCAATAGTCTCTCATTTTGAATAATTGCTGTGCAACCTGAAATCCAACATCTATTGCTGAGTACAGGCACATTTGCTCTCCCTGGTGACCCTCTATAAGCAAATGCACAATACAATTTTATTAGGAGGAGCACATTTAGCACAAACTGTTTGCTTTACAGAATTAAATAAAGGTGGACAAAGGACAGTCAATACTATTGTTTTGCCTCCTTGCATTTAAATGCTGTATCCTAGGCAGTTCAGTAGGAGGCCAGGAGAGTGAACTGTTCTGTCTAAACGGTTTACACAGAGAAATTCACCTTTGAGGAAAAGCTCATAAGAACACCAAAATCAAGGGGTTACTTCTTGCATTCAGACTGGTGCCTTCATCTCAGCACCCCGTTGTGATTGATAGCTTGTAGGGATTATGTTGACTGGAGAAGTCTCAGCCAAAAAAAATTGTTTCCAAGCTAGAATGGCCAAGCAGTGGTGAAGCTTTGATTTTACTGCCAATGCAGAATTTGAAAAGCCATATTTGTGTCTGTGGCTGAAAGAGCTTCTGGGAGACATGTTGAACCCATGCCATGAATTTATGAACTAGAAACATTTTTCAGTGCACAGAAAAAGGACATCTCAGACTAGCATTTGCCTTGGGAGGGGTTGAGAACAGTCTTGTCTGTGGGCAGAGCCTGCAATGAGGCAGGTATCTCTTCAGTGCAATTAAAAATAAAGGCATCTGGTGCCTCCCTTGTCATGATTATAGCACATTGCATTTTTGTGGAGGGACGTTAGGAGCTCAAGTGCCAACTAGTGCCTTATTTGTTGTGCTAATGCATTCCTGCACTGTTGGCTCTCCCTGCTAGGAGTATCTAGACTAAGCAGAGGCAGAAAGGTTAATGTGTTCAGCCTTGTCTTTCTTCTAGGGTTGTAAGCGCAGGAGGGCTAAGGCATCCCAAAGCAGGGGCTGTGGTGTTTTCTCCTTAAAAACTTTAGAACCCTGCTCAGGGCTATAAATGCAACACAGTACCCTAAAATCTGAAGTCATAGTTCATGTTCTGATACACACTGATCTTGTTCCTAACCCAGTGCCCTGCCCCACCGCTATGCTTTGTACAATGATACGGCCAAGTCCAACAGAGGTACAGTAAAATATTTATTGTATGTGATTGATAGTACTGCATGAAAGCAAGAGTGAATTCTGAAATGTTGATTTGGCATTCAAAGACCAGTAATTGGGCTTTTTGTGAGGCTTGAACTCAGGAATATAAACACTATATGACAGGCACAGTGGGACTGGCTATTCAGACTGTACAATCAAACTTTCCTGTTGCTTGAGAGGCAGCAGAGAAGAGCAGAGAGAGAGAGAGGCCATCAGTACTCTGCAAGAAGTCCTCCGCTGCTGCGGGTCTGTTGGTGGTGCAGGGCTGAGATGTCCTTGTGGTCAAGCTCCCGAATGTGCCCAAGCAGAACCAAGGCATTCTGGGGATTTCCTCTGCATGGACCAGGGTCAGGCCTCCAGCTCCACGGAGCAGAACAGGCTGTGGTGGTTTCACCCCGATGAACAGCTGAACTCGACCACACTGCTCTCTCATTCACTCTCCTCAAAGGAAGACTGGGGGAAAATATGTTGGAGGAGGTCTCAAGGGTTGAGATCAGGTTAGGGAGATCTCTCACCAATTACCATTATGGGCAAAACAGACTCAGCTTTGGGAGATTAATATAATTTTTTGCCTATTACTAACAGTTTAGAGCAGGGGTTCCTCCCACGGGATGCTGTCCTTCCCGAACTGATTCCACATGGGCTTCCCACAGCTCTCCAAGCCCTGCTCCAACACGGCTCCGTACCGCAGGGCCCACCCTGCAGGAGCTGCTCCAGCACGGGGCCCCACGGGCAGCAGCTCCCCCCGGCCCCTGCTCCACCGCGGGCTCCTCCCCACGGCTGCAGCTCCGGCCCGGGGCCTGCTCCTGCGGGGGCTCTCCATGGGCTGCGGCCTCCTTCAGGCCGCCTCCCCCTGCTGCACCGCGGGCTCCTCCATGGCTGCCCGTGGAGATGAGATCTGCTCTGCGGGGTGCCCATGGGCTGCAGGGGCACAGCCTGCTCCAGAATGGGCTCCTCCATGGGCTGCAGGGAGCTGCTGCTCCGTGCCTGGAGCCCCTCCTGCCTTCCTTCTGCACTGACCTTGGTGCCTGCAGGGCTGCTTCTCTCCCCCCTCTCTCCCAGCTGCTGTTGCCCAGCAGTTTTCCCTTTCTTCCATCTGCTCTCCCAGAGGCACACCCAGTGTCACTCATGGCTCCGCTCCGGCCAGCGACAGGTCCCTTTCAGAGCAACTGGAGCTGGCTCTGGTCTTACATGGGACAGCTGCTGGACTCTGCTCACAGAGGCCGCCCTTGTACCCCCTTGCTTCCAAAACCATGTCACATAAGATCAATACATGGGAACAGGCTGCAGGACAAGAGCCTTTGTGAATCATTTTCTGAGAGTCTGACCCCAATTCTAGACACAGGTTGAGCAACTGGCTTTGTCCTGAGCAAAGAAAGGAGGGAGGAGGAGTGTAATGTCAGCCTTCCGAGTGTGTGATCTGGCAGAGGAGTCCTCTCTGCTGACATTCCTTGTAACCATTCTTGAGATAAGTAAAAAAGAAGCATCACACACAACTGAATGAAATGGAAGCTAATGCAGAGAAGGTCGGGGGAATATAAATCGACTTCTTTCAAAAAGTTGGGTAATTGGTGACACAGACTTTCAGAACAAAACCTTTGAGAACTGACTGTGATCTGAAGAAATTTCCCTTACTCACTCGAAAGCTCCTAGATCCTGCCAACTCAGTAATGTGCTGCTGGGACAGGTACAAAGGACTGCTTTCCAAAAATAAACAGACATTATGCAATAAGCTTAGTTATGTTAATAACTAAAAGACGGATGTACTACTTACTATCAGCTTTCAAATCCAAGCAGGCAGTCATGATAATTACGGAAATTTTCTTCCGATACTGTATAGGGAAATGTGCACAGAATGGCAGAGCTCACTATTTAGCATTCTGCTTTGGTTCTATATTGCAGCTTGATAATTGATGCCAGATCATGCGAGAAGCTTATCTATTGACTTTAAGGCTTTGAACCAGGTCTGAGAAGACACATCAAGAAACATTTGCAAGACACCTGCTCTGGTAGGGTAAGATACCTGAAGGGTCTATTTCTGGAGTTGTCAGTGAAGTGAGTGGAATAGATCTGGATAGGAAATGCCCATTTTTGGTCTGTTACTTCATATTTTTCTGTCCGGATTTCTTTCAATATAGGAGATGGCCTCCACGTAATCACGTAATGTCCACTATTGTAAACAGGAGAAATCTTAAAATTCATCCTGAGTTTTAAAAAGGGAACCTTGGATAAAACAGCTGGTGGAAATCATTTGGACGACTCAGTTGGCTTTACTTGAACTTGGAGCAGGCTCAAGATACAATCACAAGTCCAACAGTGAAAAAAATCTCTCTGTTTGTTGTTAGTCAATAAGTCCTTCCCCTGCACTCTGGGTTATTCACACACTCTGCCTATTGTTAGGCAGTTAATTTTGATATCTAAATTGGGTGGCTGGTAAATGGGAAGGCAAACGAGGAAGCCAACAGAGGAGCAAGCCCCAGCACCAGGGCTGCTCAGGAAAAGAATTTAACTTCAAAATTACAGGTGTGAGTAGAATGTTTGACATGAAGGAGTGCACCCCAGTAGCAGGCTCAAATCCCAACAATTGATGAGGTGACACCCAAGAGCTTTTCACCCTCTGCTTCCCTGCTCCCTAATCCATAGGTGACTTATTACCCTCTGCTGTTAATATGTGCCCATGTCACTCAGAAATGCTCTTGAGTAGATGGTAACTAGCATGGTGTCTCCTAGATAGCCATGGTGATGGTGCTGGGGCTGGGTGCCACCAGCCAGTCACAACCCATCCCCCGTGCCCATCTGGGATCCTGTAGCTCCTCCCCAGGTTCTGCTGGTAGCATGCACTCTGTCTGCAGTTTACTTTACCCCATCAAGTGTTTCCAAAGCAATTTTTTTCTTTCTTATTCTCTTCTTGTTTTTTAACAGATGGCATTTGAAGGACTTTCACCTTTTTTTCCCGTCTTTTTTAGTCTCTCCCTGCCTGTCCCGGCTCTCATCCTGTCACGGATGATGCCCCTAACAGCTGACCTCTGCCAGCAAGCTTTCTTCTCCAGAAACCAATCTGTTACAAGGCTTCCTAATAAATACCCCTTTCTCCTGTCTCAGGCAGTGACTCCTCACCCAGGGGTGCCTGCTGCAGGAAGCACAAGGACTGGGCAGACACCCTCCATGAGATGCTGCAGATACCAGACAGGTGCCAGCATGGCAGCCTGGGCTGAATGATGGATGCAGAAGCCAGCTGAAGTGACATAGTGTTCCCTTCATCAGGCTGTTCTCACCTGGTGTCTTGGAGCTAATCATATTAGCAGGAGCCATTGTTTTTTTTCTCTCATCCTTGTCTTGCTTGTTTTATGGTGAATTAGAGCGAGCAGGCATGCTATCCGTCAGGCTATAAATACTGCTGAGTGTTTTGGCTTTGTGCTAAATAATTGTGCGTTTTATTGCTATTTACACATTCGTTTTCCTAGGCAATAAAATGGAAACTGCAGTCCCCAGTACTTTTTTCTGTTTTCTGTATGTATCATGGCAGCCGCACAGGCTTAAGCAGCAGCATGCAACCTGCTGCCATAAATTCACTGTTATTTGAGCAGGTCTAACATTTATTTATAGGTAACGTCAGGGACCTCACACAGTAATGTCAATTATTGATTTTTTTTTTCCCCCAAAAGGAAAATAAATGACTTTTTCCTTATTACTGCCATAGCAACCCAATCAAGTTGCAGTGGCTAGTCTTGTCTAGGGCAGTGGGAGAAAAGTCTCTTATAAACTGGTGGTAAAGTTGTAAAAAGCAGCAGATGAACCTTTATCTCTGGAGTCCATATAGGTTGGGATTATTTACTTGGGGGGCAGCAACTAAAACGAGCAGCTCTGATGGTGAGTGTCAGTGAAGATAGGAGAGAATAGGAAAGCTCTGCTGCAGTCATTGCAAACCAAACACCTGTAGAAGTGGCAGTGGGGTTAAATGCCCCACTGCAGAGGATATCCCAAATTCCCATCCTGGGTTATTCAGTATTTGCTATATTGGACTGCACAGGGCACTTTGTTTTGAGGTCTGGATGCAGCACTTGCATGCACTGCAAGGAAATACAACTTGAATGGAGAAGAGCCACACATGCATGCACAAGGCTGTGTATCAATATCAATGGAAGCCTTAAAATACTTTTCCAGACTTTGAGTCACCTTCCAGGTATTAAGATAGCTAACTGTGTATTTGAAAACCAGAATTCCCTTATCGTTAGCCCCTGCATGCCTTGTGCTTCTTTTTCAGTCCTACTGTGGCCCATTACACCAGAAGGTTTGCTGAGGGCAGCATCAGACTTGGCAAAGAGCCCTGGGAACAGCAGCCAGCTCCATCTGAAACTGATTTTCCCCCTGCCAGGGATGGCTACCTAACACGTGCCAGAACCCGCGCTGAACCACAGCCCTGATGCATTGCATGTTGGAGGCTGGAAGGCGCTGCAGAGAGCAAAGTAATTTTTTTGTTATTTCTCCAGATCCTAATGATTTACCTTCAAAATCCTGAACAGAGGGAAAGGATATGGATGTTTTCTGCATCAAGCACCATGATGGTAGCAATAGGATGGATGTCCACAGATTTCCCCCAAGACTTCAACCCCAGGTTACTCCTCCCTCAGCAGTCCTGAGGGATTCTGCATTGGGATGTTGAGTGGCCAGAACAGTGGAAACCAGCGAGGAGCAGGTGCTCAGCCTGCTGATCGCTGGAAGATCAGCCCCCAAACACCTTGAATTCACCAAATGGCAGCAGTGAGTGCCCTGGCCAAATAGGTGTTTGTCATCATGCTGCCCTGAATTTGTCACTTCAGGTCTGATGCTTCTGGGGATTTGTTTGTATTATTATTTTTCATTTATTTTGTCTAGGACTGTTAGGCTTTTTCTTTTTTTTTTTTTTTTTTTTTTTTTTTTTTTCTTGCTCATCAGGAAGACAGTTCTATTGTTATTTCTTCATTAGTTTGGTATTTCTTCAGGCATTTAAAGATACCTGGCCAACTTGAAGTAACGTGCAACACCTGTCAAGCCACAGGATTTGCACATCAGGGCAAGGTAGTCTGGAAATGGGGCTGTGTGTGCGTACTGCTGCGTTTTGTGGGCTTGGGGCAGGCATCATCTGTAGGAACCTAACCCGTTTATGTTACTGATGGGTGCCTGGGAAGCAAATTCCTTTCCATGGGCACTGGTGGGGCTGCAAAAGCTTCTTCGGCCCCTCTGTCTGTTGGGAAGAAGAGGGTTAGCACCATGGTTAGAGCTTGCTTTGGTTCAGCCAGAAGAAATTTGGACTGTGGTTAGATCTGTGCGTGCCTTGCAACCTCCTTGCACGAAGCAGCACATCCCACCTAAGGGTTAACTCCAGCCGTAAGCTGTCAGCAGGGCTCTAAGCCCACTCTCAGACCCTTCCTGCTCCCAGCTAATCCCAACAAATCCTCTTTCCTTGTGCCTTCTCCTCTTTCCTCCACAACCTCGGGGCAGAAGGAAGGTGGGGCTAAAGGAAAGTTATGAAAACACTCTTGAATCATTTTGGTATGTGCATGAAAGCAAAATGAGTCTCCCCTGTGGTACAACAAAGCCCCTGATATTCCTATTGGCTACATATATATGGCTGCGTTGTCCTCTCCACCTGGCTGCCTGGCTCAGGACATCCCAGGACCTGTAGGCAAGGGATCCAAGGCTGAAGTTGTTTCCCAGTGTGCTTGCAGCTGGAAGGAGGGAATGTTCCATCTCCCTGCCCCTCTGCATCACTGTGAGCTGCAGTATAACTTCAGCAGCAGGTCAGTGCTCGCCAGGATGGACTGCCTTCAATTCATTTCTGATTGTTACTAAAATTGAATTTGGGAGAAGGTCTTTTTGCTTTTGACTGAGCTGGGAGTTGTCTTATACTACAAAAAAATTGCTTGGTGTAGCAGAACAAGTTGAACAAACATCTTATAAAATAACTATGTGTCACTGGCTGGTGCCGCCTTTGCACCTCGCCCAGCTGAGCCTCCTGCGTTCCTATGAACGAATGTCCAGAACGAAAGCCAGACTGTCTGCGTTCCAGCCATCCCACGGTGCCAGCCAGGAGCTGCACCTTGACGTGCAGCTGTGATGGCTAAAGCATCCTCCTTGGCTGCTTTTCTGGGTGGTAGCTCAGCGAGCAGAAGTGACTGCATACATTTGTCAAAGTTGGGTGAGATAATTTTGCCTTCCTGTCCCGTTTGCTGTCACCATGACCCGTTTCCCGCACATTCCTCACTGTTTCTCACAGAGATCAGCAATGTACCAAATCTGCTGTGCATGTAAATCGCAACAGAGTCAAAATTAAGTAAGAAGCACAGGAGGCAGGAAAACAAGAACAATTTCTGTCAGCTACAAGTTTGGAAATGTCTGTGCAGTGGTGATGCTGATCGCTAGAAACCAAATCTTTTAAACAAACACCTGGGGGCAATCCGACAATCTATCAGAGCATGGGAACCCCCTGATATTCACTGTCTGGATGGGAACAGCCCAGCAGCAACAACTGCCAGTTGCTGGATGAACCCCTCATAGAGATATGTGGTGAAGCTTTTGGGCTGGGGGCTCTTGACCCCTCTTAAAGCAACTAGAAAACAACGATGCCCTTGAGCAGGTGCTGTGTCTTCTCATAAAAAGCCATTGGTTAGTTCTCCTCTGGGAACTTGTAAGGTCTATTTGCAATCACTTCCTTCTGGATGCAGTCATTGTTTTTCAGCATTCACTTTTCTTTATTTTTTTTTTTTTTTAGTGAGAAAGATGTTTAAAAAAGAGATTAAAAACTCATCCTATCCTGTTTAAAGCCAAGTCAAGCAGAACAGTGTATTTTCAGGAGTTTGTGGTATACACAATTCCTGGCAAATCCTTGAGACATTTTAATTAAAGGTGAAATGACTTTTCTTTTTCCTTTACTTAATTGAGGCCACACAAATAAAAATCCTGTAGCTCCTTCTTCCAAAGCAAACTTTTTGATACAAATTGACTGCTCGTTTAGAAGTAAACCCAGAGCCCTGGGCCACTGCTGTGGTTGTTGAGACCCTTATTTCTTAATGCTGTGCCCATTAAAACTTGCCTGGAGCTTTAATGCTAGATCAAGTGGTGACATTTTTGTAAGCCCCATTTTCAATGTTACCGTGAAACTTTTCATGGGAGTGAGAACAGGAGCCCTGGGACCACACATGGATTGCAGTAGCCTTTCATGGTCTGAAACATCCGTCCTTCAGGGGACGAGGTAGCTTTTTGTTTTTGTTGCAAAGCTTTGTGCGTAGTAGCAGTATCTGTATGCATGGCTAAATATGTTCTGTGTTGCCTTTGAGATGGAGCTTTCTTTCAAGTCTCTCTTTAGGTGATACCCATGCATTCATAGCTCTTGGAGCCCCCTCAGGAGGGAAAGCACTTGCAGGAGCAAGGCCAGAATTTAGCTCTGAGTCCAGAGTACTCGTAAGCCTTCTTCAGTAGGCAGCCCTTTGGGAGGCTGTGGGTATGGTGTATTGCCACACTAAGGGAATTTCTCCTCTGCTGTTCAAATGGGAGATGTGTTCTTCAGCCTGAAGATGAGATTTAGGTTTAGATGTTTTCCTCTGCAGGGTTTGTCCAGGCATGGTGCTGATACGGTTGTGCTCATGTAAGGATAGTGATCCCAAGGCTAATGTTCAGGTTGCTGACCAGCACCATACCATACCATACCATGTAGGGCAGGTATTTGTCTTTGGTTGATGCAGGAGAAAAAGGTCTTAGTTTTCTAACGCTAGGTTGTGCCAAAGGGGTAGATTTGGGAAATTGCTCCTGGGGAAGAGTAAGCAGCAGAGGCTTCCCCACCCTCATTCAGTAATCAGCACCCCAAGGACAGAGCTGTTCTACTCTTTGTCATTGACGAAAGAGTAAATCCAAGCCTATGTTTCCAGTATTTGGCCTGCTGCAGCTTTATTTCTTGGTAGGATGCAGCTGGCAGCCCTGCACAGGGCAAGACCAAGGCGTTGATGTCATATGTGCAAAACAAAATTGGTGACCATTTTCTTGTGCTAAAATTTCTGCTTTTACAAACTCGATGGACTATAGTATGATATCATTATAAAGTTCAAAATTGTACTACTAAATAAATTAAATTTTTCTCTGCTAATTGTTACTGTGTGGATAAGTGAAACTTTGAATTTCTCTTTGAACCAGGAAACCCTTAAATATTCTAGGAGTTCTGGCTACTTTAACAGTCTCTCTTTTTATGTTTTACCCATCTAAGTAAGACAAGTGGAAAAGATGCCATAGTTTTATGCTCATCTGTGTGTATTTCTCCAGCTTTCAATTATCAGCATCCACATACTTCAGTATTAACATTTTTAATGCACTTCAGGATGCCCAGTCGAGCTGCTGTGTATGCAGCTCTGATGTATGCAAATCCTTTTTGTATGCAGCTCTTGACATATTTTCATATTCAGGATTATGGGAAGCCTTTTCTGTGCCACTCTGATGTATGCTAATCTTTGTTTCTCTACAAACACTTTAAAAGTCCAGACAAAAAGACACAATTTCTTCTTCACTGAAATCTTGCAGTTTTCTCTATCCGAGCTGCCACACAATCCCGAGCAAAACTTACCCTGATAGAGCATCAAAGGTCCTGTATTCAAATTGCCTCATCTGGGCAGCTACTTCTGTCTGTCAGGTATTAGGGACCACCTGAGGTCTGGCAGTCCTCTGGACAAGAGGCAGCCTGAATCATTCATTTCTTTCCTAACTGTCATTGTAAGCTGGCCTGGGATGATCACCGTGTGTACAGAGGCTGGTTGATGTGTGGGCTGGAAGCAAGAGCACATAGCGTGCTTCGATCCAAATAGGTCAAGTGCTCCTCTTAAGGGTGTATAAATGATCGATCAATTAAAGTAGCTGCATAATGGCTTTGTAATTCTGGCTTGCAGCACGGTGAATTAATTACCGCATGCATTACTTATCTCAATGATATATTTTTTAATGTATTATTTATTGACTCCTTAGAAACTTTTGTGACTGCCAGTCTCTCAGAAGCATCCACAGTAAATGGAAAACTGGAAATATTGGTTTGACGAGGAGCCCATCAGTGTGAATGCAATGAGTTAAAAAACCCACAGTGCCAACAACTGTTTGGTATTGCTTCCAGGCAGGAATCTCAGGGAACAGAATGAGAGATGCTCACATGGAAATATATTTCCTAGATTTGGAGGATTATTGACAATACTGATATCATTATTATCTAACCTTTCCCTGATGTAGCATTATAATGCCCTGAGGCACTCTACAGCGTGTTAATCATACTGCTAATATCAGAAATCAAGGTTTCTCACAATGTGTTCCTTACAGTGTCTTCCACATGAACCAACGGTGTTTGCAGTCACAGCCATTTCCATTGGTTTTAACCAGGAAACAGACTGGTGAATATTTGGGGGCTGGATATGCATAGACAAGCTAGCAAAACACGTGCAGTCAATGTGTTTGAATTCTACCTTTAGTTTAGAGTGTCTTGTAATCTGAAAAAATCCTATATCCTCTCCTGTAATCCTATACAACTGAAACTAATGCACATACAGGAATTCTCTTCTACAATATTTTTAACATGCCTCTAATTCTACTGCTGTTGTTGCCACCATTAATTTGTGGTTTTGTACTTGGATTACCTGAAATTAATGTTCTTACTGTCTCTAAGGAACTAGCAAGATTTTTAAAAATAGATGTAGTCAGCCCAATATGAAGTAAGACCAAAAAGGTGTGAAAAATTCTTCACCCTTCTTGTAGCAGGAGTGAAAATAGAGTTTTCTTCATTTTGATCTTCTAAATATTTTGCTTTCCTNAAATAGAGTTTTCTTCATTTTGATCTTCTAAATATTTTGCTTTCCTTTAATTGTCATAAACTACACATTTTCTGAAAAAAAAAAAAAAATTTTTGCAAAATGAAAAATATCATTTCATATGTCAAAGCTCTACTTGTTTTAAAAGTTTCCTGAAACAGAAAGTCAAGTTGGAAAATTATTTTATCCACCAAAANGGAAGGGAAGGGAAGGGGAAGAGGGAGGAAAATTGTCCTTGAAAAGCTCCTTGTGAGCTCCAGCTCTACGACTGTCCTATCATGAGCTATTAAAGAATTATGCTTGGTGGAAACACACAAGTGCTCTGAAAATCCATTTGGAAATCCACCTGTTTTCCCAAGCAAAGGACAGTAGAGCTCAATCCCAGATGAAATACCACGTAATGGCATGAGAAAGATTTGAGAGAACAGAAGTGCTCTGTCCGCCATTTAATCTCTGCCATCAAGGGCTGTCAAAGGAATCAAAAGGTAATTTTTAGTGTGTCTAGTCATCTGCTTGGGTATTTTTAATTACTATTGGAAGTAGAGCAATTCACAGAGATAGATACTGTGAAGGAATTTCTGTTTGGGATTTTCACTGTGGAGTTACAGTATTTGTTGCCCTAGCTTTGGGCTCTTGGTGTATCTCAGCCTGTATCACCAAAATCCCAGGTCTTGGGATGGCGGGTATTGGCTCACCACAGAATAGCTCTCATAGTCCAGCAGGTTAATCCTGAATCTGGCTAGCATTGCCAACTGCAGGATGAGGAAGGAAAAGAGTATTTTATAAGAGTTTCTGATGATGTATTTCCTGTTTAAAAACATGAAATTTGTCTGTGTGGAGGGAGATTCTGAATATATGAATCACACAGTATGTTAGAGATTGGAAGGGACCTCGAAAGATCGTCTAGTCCAATCCCCCTGCTGAAGCAGGAACACCTAGAGCAGATTGCACAGGAACGCATCCAGGCGAGTTTTGAATGTCTCCAAAGAAGGAGACTCCACAACCTCTCTGGGCAGCCTGTTCCAGTGCTCTGTCACCCTCACTGTGAAGAAATTTCTCCGCATATTTAAGTGGAACCTCCTATGTTCCAGCTTGCACCCATTGCCCCTTGTCCTGTCACTGGATGTCACAGTGAAGAGCCTGGCTCCATCCTCCTGACACCCACCCTTTACGTATTTATAAACATTAATGAGGTCACCCCTCAGTCTCCTCTTCTCCAAGCTGAAGAGCCCCAGCTCCCTCAGCCTTTCCTCATAAGGGAGATGCTCCACTCCCTTCATCATCTTGGTGGCTCTGCGCTGGACCCTCTCCAGCAGTTCCCTGTCCTTCTTGAACTGAGGGGCCCAGAACTGGACACAATACTCCAGATGCGGTCTCACCAGGGCAGAGTAGAGGGGGAGGAGAACCTCTCTCGACCTACTAACCACACCCCTTCTAATACACCCCAGGATGCCATTGGCCTTCTTGGCCACGAGGGCACAGTGCTGGCTCATGGTCATCCTGCTGTCCACCAGGACCCCCAGGTCCCTTTCCCCTACGCT
This sequence comes from Alectura lathami, assembly GCA_013399715.1. Classification (NCBI taxonomy): domain Eukaryota; kingdom Metazoa; phylum Chordata; class Aves; order Galliformes; family Megapodiidae; genus Alectura; species Alectura lathami. The sequence goes on along the minus strand of VXAV01005519.1, from coordinate 7,837 downwards.
GCTCTCCAACAGGTCAGTACCCAACTTATACTGCTTCCTGGGGTTATTCCTGCCCAGATGCAAGACTCTACACTTGCCCTTGTTAAATTTCATTAAATTTCTCCCTGCCCAACTCTCCAGCCTGTCTAGGTCTCGCTGGATGGCAGCGCACCCTTCTGGCGTGTCAGCCACTCCTGCCAGTTTTGTATCATCAGCAAACTTGCTGAGGGTGCACTCTATCCCCTCATCCAAGTCGTTGATGAATATATTGAACAGCACCGGTCCCAGTACTGAACCCTGGGGGACCCCACTAGATACAGGCCTCCAACTAGACTCCATCCCATTCACCACAACTCTCTGGCTTCTTTCCTCCAGCCAGTTCACAATCCATCTCACTACCCGATCATCCAGACCACACTTCCTCAGTTTAGCCGCAAGGATACTGTGGGAGACGGTGTCGAATGCTTTACTGAAATCAAGATAGACCACATCCACTGCTTTACCATCATCTATCCACCTGGTAATGTCCTCATAAAAGGCTATCAGGTTGGTTAAGCATGACTTCCCCTTGGTGAAGCCATGTTGGCTGCCTCTGAGGACCCTCTTATCCTTGATATGCCTAGAGACAATGCCAAGGATAAGTTGTTCCATCACCTTCCCAGGGATAGAGGTGAGGCTGACTGGTCTGTAGTTACCAGGGTCCTCCTTCTTGCCCTTTTTGAAGATTGGGGTGACATTCACGTTCCTCCAGTCCTCAGGCACCTCTCCCGTCCTCCACGACTTACCAAAGATGATGGAGAGCGGCCTAGCAATGACTTCCGCCATCTCCCTCAGCACCCGCGGGTGCATCCCATCAGGACCCATAGATTTATGGATGTCTAGGTTGCTTAACTGGTCCTTAACCCAGTCCTTATCTACCGAGGCAAGCTCCTCCTTTATCCTGACTTCCTCTGGGGCTTCAAGGGTACAGGGCTCCTCAGGACAGCCTCTGGCAGTATAGACAGAGACAAAGAAGGCATTCAGTAACATATGAAAGAAAATGAGGTGCCACAGGGGAACCAGATATGCTTTTTTTGAGTCATACAGTGTGTGGAAAGAAGTGGGGCCCCTCATCCAAAAATCACTTTCTAGCAAGGCAAGGTCTGTAGAGGACATTGCTACATTGCTACCTGCAGCATGTTTTTTCCACTGCTGATTTCCAGAACAGCCCTGGTGAGACCTGGGAGCTCCCCCCACCCCTCCCCTCCATGGTTGTAATCACTGCCACTCACAGCTTTTCTGGATGGCTTTTGCTGTGGTGGTCTCATTTTGTTTTAAAAATGTTGAAATCAAGAGTTGAGACATAAGAATGGACCGTAAACAGATCAGCAGTGGAGCTGCCTGTAAGCTAGAATTAATTGCCCATCTCAATGGTCTCTCCCAGTTTATCCCATGGAAAAGACACCCAGCGGCTGATTTGCAAGGGGTGGCTGGTTCACGGGATACAGATTTGGCTGAGCACTCCCTTGGCACCACCACTACCTGGAAAAGTTAGTAAGAGGCTTATGTGGGCCAGTTTTGACATGATTTCAGTGGAATTTTGTCCTGAGCCTGGCTGTGGTAATAAAGAACCGTTATGCAAAGAATGATTTACTAACATTATATCTCTCTCTAGAAATAAATTCATCATGGGTTTAACCCCACAGTTACAATCACCTCAGTGTCTCCCAATTATAAGTGGGACCCAAGGGAATGTCAGCCTTATACAGCTGGTGTGGTCCCCACAGCCCTGCCCTTCACCCCAAACCCAGTCTGGCTCCTCTCTGAAGGATCTTTTTTTTTGTTGGGATCAGTCAGGAGAGCAAACACTCTTCCCAAGCCATTTTTCATTTAGAGTTCAATGCCTTTCTCCATTCCCAGCTCCTAAGATGACCTTTGCCATAGACCTTTGCCATAGCCCTTCCCTCAAGTCTACCTCATCATGGTAGACATAAGAATGGACCAGACAGCTCAGCAGCACGCCTGCTGAAGTCTGCCAAGATAAAGGTTTATTTTAAGATAGCAGAATGCAACTTCCCCACCCAAGTTTCTGTTAATCCTCTGCACATCTTGCAGAAAAAAGCTATTTGCTGACTCTGATCACACAGACCTGTTACACATGTAGGCAGGGAGGGCTGAGGTACTACCAGGAGATCTCCTATCTCCTGGCCAGCCCAAGCATGCCAGCAAACCTGCACACTGGTAGGACACAAGTAATGATTTTTCTCACATCACTGGCACCTAAAATACCATGCATTTACGCTCCATAAACCACCTCTAGTTTTTCTCCTATTCACTGTGATGGATGAAACAGCGCCCAAGGGCTGGCTTCAAATTCAAGAAACGTGGAGGATTTGCTGCCTTTGAATTTGTGTGAAGCAAATTTTTCTCATGGCTTAAATGTTCCCAAGTGTATGGTCTTGTTTTTTGTTTCTGTCTTTGATGTTTGTTTTGTTTTTATGTAGGCAGTGTTGATATGATTAGTTGGAGTTACCTGGGGTGAGCATTTTAACAAATCTGAGTAGTATATCAACCTGCTAGACTGACTTTGATACTGTGACCTGCTTTGACAGCAGTGGTGAAACAGATTTGTGCCTCACAGTGTGGTCAGAGTTGGGGCAGGACAGTTACAGATTATTTTCTCACAGGTGGCAAATGGGACTTGAAGCTCCTTTTCCATGCCTGTGGGATCACAGGACAGGAGCACTTGTGTCACCTCTTTGAAGAGGTCATGAGGAACAGGTGAGAGCTTACCATTAGCTCTGAGAAACAAAACAGTTTGATGTTAATTAAGTTACAGATGGAAAAGAAGAAATTCATAGAATCATAGAGTAGTTTGGATTGGAAGAGACCCTTCAAGAACATCTAATCCAACTCCCCTGCCTGGGGCAGCATAATCTGTTACTACACCAGGTTGCCCAAAACCCCATCCAACCAGACTTTGAAGACTTCCAGGGACAGGGCATCCACAACTTCTCTGGGCAGCCTGTTCCAGTGCCTCACCACCCTCATGCGGCATCTGGTGCTTTTCCAAAATTGCATCATTTGGTGGCGTTTGTTTGCAGAGGCAGTGGCACCCTCTGTGCTGGGGCATAGGCAGCATCCCCTGGTGTCTGCAGCCTTTGTGTGGCCCTCAGTTCCTCCTGAGACTGATCACCTGGAGATGCAGGAGATTGCCTAGAGGTCTTGCATGGGCTCCCAGCATTGTCTGCTTAAGGGAGGTTCATGTTGCTGTCCCTGTGTTTAACTCTGAAGGGTTGCCAGGCTGTCTCATAATTACACAATCCATCTCACGTAGGAAAAGCCTCATGCTCAAAGGTCTCTGGCAAGGTGTCAGAGCAATGAAGTGTTTCTCTCTAAATGTCAGCCGGCTCCTGGCACTGGGAGGGAGCCAGCGATGAGCTGGGGCAGGGCAGACAAGCCTGTGGTTTGGAGTAAAACAGTCCTGTCCATTCTTTCCTTCCAAGATTTAGCACAACATGGAGGTGGAAAATCACATGTATTTTTCCAGAGGCAAGCTTTGTGCTACCCTGTGATGATGACTTCCAAACTCTTCTGGGCCTTTGTATGTGCAGTAAAGCAAGATTTCATTTTACATCTTCTTGGTGCATCTCAGGACAGAGCTTTGAGACCCAGGGTTGCTCAAGTAGTTACAAGGAGCGTGTACGGGAAGAAGTCCTAAAACAGCAGGAAGGATGTGTGAGGAAATACAGCTTGCGCTGCCAAAATGCTTTACAACAATATTGCTGTCAGTGGCTTAGCTGGGAAACTAATTTGTGTTTGAGTTTTTTGCAGAGGAGGTGATTGGAGCTGTGCTTCTGAAAATAGGCATGTGGAGTTGTGTTGCTGCGACCTTTCTAGCACAGAATAGTGTCTTGAAATAAAACTTCAGCAAGTCCCTACTCCCTGACATCTACATTTTCCAACTATACAATACTAGGGCTTGTACAAAGGGCTGTACACAGATGGCTACCGTCACGAGAGAGCTGTGGCAAGTCGCCTTGTCCCTCAGCACCTCCTGAGGGGTGATACAGGCCAGGGAGGATGAGGATGTGGTTTGTGAGTGTAAAGCAGCTCGAGACCTTTGAGCTGTTCAAGCAGTGAATGGAAAGCTGGGAATGCTTCTGCACAGGGATGTTTTTTCCTGCCACCTTTGTGCTGTTCTCAGCAACATGCTGTGTCTGGAAAATGTTGGTGACATCAAATTAGAGAAGTTTTACACCTGGGTTTTAATGTGGGTTATGGACTAGGAGGCTGGATTCAGCATCAGAAGCGGGTAAAACTCGACCACAGGACATTTACAACTTGGGGACAGCAGAAGTACAGTGATTTTTTTCTCAGTGCTCTTAGGATTATTTTCATTATACTTTTTTGTTTAAGACCCATTGTCTAAGAAAAAATTAATAAATGATGCACTCTACTAATTTTGAAATATTCTTTTGTCACACTTACAAATAAATATTTATAAACATTTATTTCATTTCTGAAATAATTTCAAAATAACTTCTGCAAAGAATTTGTATATTTATAAACAAATACAAGTCTCCAAGAAATGATTTCATTGTAATCAACAGGAAGCATGTAGGTTTGACCTCAACAAAACATCACTTGCGTAGCTCACGTTATTTTCTGTCATTCATTCCTGAATGATATTTTCTTGAAGATTTGTATTTCCAGTGTAATTACTTGTGGCCAATGTGGTTTGAAAGAACACTGGGTAATTCACACTTCTGTTCTCACCAGCTCAATACTGCTGGGGGAAAATTGGGCTGGATCCAACAGCCAAGGGTTGTTGAGGCTGCATGCCCTCATGCAACACCAAGGTGCTCTGAGGTTGGCTTATCTAGGTGGGTTTCATGCTTGGATGCTGGGGCTGAGGCTGTCCTGGGACAGCCCAGACAGGCTGCCCTGTCTCTGAGTGCTTATTTCATGTTCTCGTCTGCCCTCGTGCCCCTATGCTGGAGGACATGGGGCTCTGATGAGCTGATGGCTACCTGGGATGAGCCAGGGAGCAGCGGGCAGGATATTGGTTGGGCTTCCCCACCTGTCATTGTCACTTTGTGCTCCTTTGTGGGTGTGTAGACGAGTTTTTTCACATAATCTAACAAGTCCAGTGAGAATACATTGCATTTGTACGTGGATTTATCAAAAAGTATTTCCTGAAAGTGTTACGAATTTCTATTAGTCTGTCAAAGTAATGTGTTTTTATCCTTAAATGCCAAGCTGGCAAGGACAAGGATCTTACTTCAGATTTCGCAATACAACTAAGATCTACCCTATGAGGAAAAGAAAATTTTATTTATATTCCTTGTTTCTATAATGTGAGAAAACAATGAACACAATCAATTGCAATGGATTAGTCCCAGTATAGGTTATTTTAGTTCATAAAACCTAGACAAAAGACTAAGCTTTGCTCTGCCTTATGACCATGTAATCAGACTAGAATCACTCTTGCACTTAGGCTCAATCTTGGAGGAACCCGCTCCATTCTGTTCTTGCCTGGGAAATGCAGTTTCTCATTTTCCCTACATTACATACAACCGAATATCTGGAGTTTGCTGCAGAACAAAGTTATCCTAGCATGTCCAAGGGCATCTTACATGACGACAAGGCTATACGTAGGAAGCTGGAAGAAGTGGGATGGAAGGAGGAGAAAACCAGACCACAGAGAAGACCTTAAGCACCTATAGCTTAAGGTAGGTTAACCTGCTGCCCACAGACACAGCCAGCCATAAGCACACTGCAGGTCAGCCCCATTCAACTCTCAGTATCATAGCTGGACAGGGCTAGGCATCCGATTTAAACTTCCTCATCTTAGGTTCCCAGAAATTGTTCCTGGGTTTGATGCCAAAATGTCCTGTTTGCAGTCGTGTCAATGCCAAGGTCACTGTGAGTTGTGTTGATAAAACTGTGGCTGGTTGCAGGCTACTTCCTTGCAGTGAGTAGTGCAAATAGTGTGGGGAGGTGAAACAAGTTTCCAAAGCTGGGGAGCAGGCACCAGCCCCATGCCATGTTTCACAATAGCAGCAAACACAGGGCTGCTTCTTCAGCATTGCTCTGCCCTTCGTTCTTCTGGCACCTCAACAGTGCTGGCATGGCAGCGTGGAGCTTACAAAATCCCTTTATTGAGGATTTATGAGTATACATGAACAGAGGGAGCTGCAGGATGGTGCTTGGTCTCACATGCAGCAGAAGAGGCCTCAGTGCAAGGAAGAAAGAAAATCCTGCTGTCTGGGTTGGATCTAACTCATGTTAGGAAAAGAAAAAATGGACCTTGTCCAAGTCGCGGTGAAGTTGATGAAAGTATTTTCTATTCATTTCAGTGTGTCATTTCCTTACGCCCTAAATCCTATAGTCCTGAGAGCCTTTCTGTCAGGATATATTTATATATATATATTTTTTTTTCTATTGTGAGTACCCACAGGAAACATGAGCATTCGTAGAAAACTGGAAATAGCAAGAGTTAAAATAGAGTATCCGGTGTGCATTTCCACACTGGAGGAGGGCCACGGGAGTTCTGGTTTCTCACCTTCCCCTTGTGCTATAAAAGGCAGCATGATTAGCATTTTGGAGACACTGCAGTCCACCGTGTAAACACTGCTTTTTTTTTTTTTTTTTTTTTTTTTTTTTTTTTCTAATCTAAATACAAGTTTAACCTAAGATCGGTTAATAAAAAAAATCTGGTGAAATGGGTGTTTATTTTGGAGGCTGCAATTGAGTTCCTTTACGAACAATACTCCATTTTATAGGTATTTCCAAGAAAGGCAGGATAATCCCCCTCCCTCCTCCCCTTCAAAGTAACAGAAGAACAGCAACTGTGTTTACAAACAGTGACTTGGCTCAACATTAACAGCAGTAGGGGTTCAACCAGCCAACATTGTAGCTTTTGAATTATCAGGCCCATAAATGGAGAATCAATCTGCTTCTGGGACTTGGCACCGTTTTGGAGGGTTTAGAGGCTGTGTTTTTGTTTAGACTAGCAACTACGTCCATACCAGTAAAGCGAATGCGTTTGGGACTGCTCTCTGGCACAGAGGCCATCTGGTGTTCATGGGGCTGTTAAAATCCTGTTCTTACTCTCCCAAGGCATGGTGGCCACATCCCCAATATTGTTTGGGTTGTGATTCCCGAACTGTAGGCCGGGAGGTCTCTGGCTAGCCCCAGAAGTCACCACAGGTCCCTTGAAAATGTTAATTTTAGAGGCAGGCATGCAGGATTGCTCTTTGCAGTGTAATTCACTGCCTGAGCAGCCTGGGTTAATAAAGCCTTTTGTTATCCAGGCTGACCCACTTGTCAGCCCTCAATGCATTGTATGGGCCAAGCTTCAAATAAATCTGAAGGCATTTGGCAAGCAGTGACTAGCAGGGTGGCACACACTGCGCATCACAGGCCACAGAGGAGTTGGAGCAGAGGAGAGGCTCACAGCCATGATCCAAGGCTCCTGCTTTCAGGTTTGGCTTTATGGAACTCGGTAAATATTTAAACAACACATCTAAAAGACAGTCCTGTGCTGTGTCCATGCTGAAGCCTTTGGAAAATCAGCTTGGCCTTGGACACTTCCTTGCAGATCCCCAAGAGAAGAGGCAGTAGCAAAGCCCAGCCCCATGGCCACCTTCCCTGTGTCTGGAATGAGCCTCAGCTCTGGGGGTGAGATGAGAGAGATCCTACAAGGAGCAACTTAATATGGGAATTTTTGACAGGTAACAGTTGTAGTTTTGCTCTTTCTTTGCTGTCTAGTAGCCTGAAGCTAGGTCAGTCCCTCAGTCCCCGAGGCCAGCCTCTTCGGAGCCGGCACAGTGAAAACTGCAGCGGCAAATATTGAGGTACAGGGGATTTCAGG
>VXAV01005516.1:91001-110625 GCA_013399715.1 Alectura lathami | reverse complement strand
ATATACACAAACATTTGCAAAACAGTGTCACTGTGATGCCATGCATTTTCTGAAATGAGGCCTTGTTGCCCTGTCAGTTGTTAAAGGGATTAATATCCATACTTTTCTGCCTCCTAATTTTAAAATTTATGGTTCAAGTTAATCAGTTGGGAAATAATAACAATATTATAATTTCAATTAAGTTTTAGATTTTAGAAATATATTTTTAAAATAATGTAGATCTGAAAAAAAATCCTAACTGCATATCAGTCAGATCCATTCAAAGTAAGAATCAGCATTTAGCTTATACTTGAGGAAATCAAACGGAAATAATCAGAGGTGATGATAGCCTAGAAGTATTCATTGAATTAAGTATAGATTATTTAATACAGATTTTTTTATATTGATTTAATTAAATACCATCAAAACAAGATGAAGAAAGTATTATATGACTAACAGTTTCATTTAAACAATAACAGTAAGTTTTATTGTCCTACTGTAAGTCAAGGTGATGTAGATGCCTTTGCATGTTGCATTGAGGTATTGCATCCTGTACAAATTTCATGGAAAAGTTTTGCATTGCATACAGTTTATATTTTCACAAGCAGTATCTCAGAACTTGGTTTGTACACAACACAAGCAGTTTCTCGGTTGTTCATATCTCACTGTTGTGTTAAGAAATTGCATCATTTTAATTGATTTTTTTTTGTTAATACATAGAAAATTAGAAGTGAAAAACAAACATTTCTGGGTGAATTAGTAACTCCTTTATATATATATATATATATATATGTACGTGTAAAATCTACAGCTGAAACCCAAAGTCTTTTGATCTGTTGAACATTCACTCAAATAAACATACCAATATCCCTAAGGTTTTTCCAAAATTAAAAGGAGTGTTGTAACTGGCCTTATATCTCTGTGCCTAGTTTAGGCTTTATGGCATGCCATCTGAGACTATTCTGATATGGTTACTGTTTTTCACTAATCAAAATAAGAATGCCACCCCTTCACACATGTATTCTTACAGATACGTCTATAAGCACATACGATTGCAATCTGCCATAAGGTAGTGGCACTCTATATAGTTGGCTGCCTAAAGTTATGCTCTCAAATTCACAGTAAGGACCCTACAGCTCTGTGACTGTGCTTGTAAATCACAATACAATCCATGAGGTATCACATTCTTTCTTACAAACTTTTTATCTTGTCTACGTGCTTACATATAGATTCACAACTCTTACTTTAGGAGATTTGGTTTGATCTCTCCGGATAAACATTGTTGTTCTAACCTTCTGAATCATAAGAGCATGACTTCTGGAATATAGAATGGTTTGATCAATATACTTTAAACTTCCTTTCGTAGATTAACACTACACTGTCAAATTACGGTTTGAGTATTTGAATTTTTGTTAGGAATGCCTAAGAACTGAGAAAGAAAATGCAAAATGTGTCTTTTGATTTTTTCTTTCTTTCATTCATAAAACCCAAGACTATACTGTAGAACTGGACAATTCTAAAATCAGACTGCCAAAGAAAGCAGTCCTATGCTTCCTCAAAGGTTATTGTTATAAGGTCTGGCATACTATAAAATTGTACTTGTGTGCTGTTAGTATTTGTATATTCTCTGCAAATGGTTAAAAATCTGTTAACATCATTTCATGTCTTTTAAATGGCCAACTTGGAATTTCTTGATGAAAAAGACACAGAATAAACGTATCTTATTTGTAATTACCATTCTTAATATTGAAGTTTCTTTTTTTTTTTTTTTTTTCATGTGGCTTACAGTACTAAGGCTTCTGTCAATGTCTTGTAATCCAAGAACATTGTTGCTTCAAAAAAGACCCCGGAACTCCTGTTGGGAGATTATAATTACTTCTTCTAAATCTTCAGTTTGATTCTTTGTAACATGGTGTTATCTTGTCAATCCTTTAAAACAAATGAGACCAAGCCAAATGCTTTGTGTTTGTTTATCATTAAGGCACTCCAAATATTTTGCTGATAAGGAAATGCACACGAAGAGCTATTATACCAGCTGTTCTTCAACATAGCCATTGTCTGAACTCCACATTACTCCAAACACTTCTTGAACTGCAAAGCCTTACAGACTTGTGCTAATACGAAAATCAAAAAAAAATAAAAATAAAAATGATAAAAACCACAACCCACTGATCCACTTCTTCCTTCAGATTCATTGATCTGATCCTATTAGATACGCAGCTGTTAAGCTGAATTAACATAGTGATGAATCTGGCATTCAATTAGTAAATGTATCATGAAAAGTTGGCATCAAAGAGATTATAGGACAGAAGCTTAGTTCTGCAGAGCTTTTGGTATTAATGTGAATATGTGGAACTGAGCTTGTATTTTTATTAAAAAAAAAAAAAACTATTTTCAGTTACTTATTTTCCATTGCTATACCAGGTCATGAACTGATTAACCTTTTCACAGAAATGTTTTATGTACAGTACTGAAAGATTTCCTTCAGGAGAACATTTCCGAGAGGCTGTTCATAGAATCATAGAATCATAGAATCATAGAATCATAGAATCATAGAATCATAGAACGGCTTGGGTTGGAAGGGACCTCAGAGACCGTCTAGTTCCAACCCCCCTGCCGTGGACAGGGCTGCCAGCCACTAGCTCACTAGATCAAACTGCCCAGGAACCCATCCAGCCTGGCCTGGAACACAGCCAGGGATGGGGCAGCCACAGCTTCTCTGGGCAGCCTGTGCCAGCGCCTCACCACTCTCTCAGTGAAGAATTTCTTCCTGATGTCCAACCTAAACCTCCCCTCTTTCAGTTTTAGCCCATTCCCCCTTGTCCTACCATTATCCACCCGTTCAAAAAGTCGCTCCCCTTCCTGCCTGTAAGTTCCTTTTAAGTATTGGAAGGCCGCAATGAGGTCTCCCCGGAGACATTTCTTTTCTCCTTTTTCTTTTTTCTGTTATCACCCATGTATCCAGAAATGAAGTTCACTTTTATTTCAGTTAGGTGTGTTTTGAGTGTATTTTCTTGCTTACATATTGTTTTGGATTTTGTGATGCAGTTTCATGTTCTCCTTTGATAAGGGCCACAATGACAGGCTTTTTTCTTTAATCTCAACATCCTCCCTTTTGTATTCATTGCCCATTTATCCTACCTACATCCACCTTCTCCTTGAGTTCCATTCTTTCCTTCTTCTTCTTTCTGCCTTTACTTTCTGTTTAAACTGCATCCTGTTCAGACCGTGATCATCTCTTTTTTTATATATGTATAAATTACTGTTCACTAAATGGACTATTGTTTTCAGTTACCCTTCATATATTTAAATGAGAAAGTATTGTTTAATTCCAAAGTGTTGAGTAAAATGAAACCAAACTCAGTCTATCAGGACTCACTTTTCAGATGCTGGAGGACTGCACACCTAAGGTGACTAGAAGACTACACAGGAGCACTAGTTTGTTAATCATTACACAACAATGGCTCACATCATTCAAGATCTTCAGATCTTAATAGACAACACTATTCCACAACACTAACAACCAGAATTCAAACTAATTACAAATCTGAGAAAAAATGAGGTGGTGTGTCTATCAATATGGAGAAGAAGATGCTGTCGCTTCCACTAAACACAGCAAGACTGAGCTGTTTGTGGCACATAAGTTCACTTACCTTCAAATTATTTCAAATGACTGTGCCAGTGTTAACGAAAAGGTAGTTTCCTGAGTTCATAAAATTAGGGGAGTTTTACCAGGTTTGATAAGCAAATGTGGAATCAGATCAAACTGGAATGCAGACTAAAATTGTACAAGGCTGTTGTGCTGAACAGACACAAGGTTTTGACATAGTATAGAAAGTACATCTGCCAGCTGGAGAAGTTCCACCAGAGGCACCTATGTGTCTTGCTCTGAGTCAGATGCTACACAAAGCTGACCGGTGATGAATTCCTGCAGTGTATCCACATGGAAGGCCCAGGTGTAATGGGTTGGGCATATGGCTTGAATCAACGATGTACATATGTTCAAGTACCTCCTATGCAGAGAACTGGAGTGTGGAAAGAGGAAGCAATGGTGATCCAAGAAAACGCTTCTAGGACATCCTAAAGGCAGGATTGATTGAGTGCAACCTTCTGGCCAAATCTTTTGAGTTTTTTGCCAGAAAGAGACAGCAATGGAGCATCAAGGTGAAGGAAGGCATAGGCCTCTTTAAACAAAAACAGATGCCATTGGGCAGGAAAAGCATGTGGGGAGAAAAAAAAAAAAAAAAAAGAGTTGGGTCAGCAACAGCAGCAACCATAGATCATTCCATGCAGTGAGTGAGTGGCATGGTGACAAGTGTGGTAAAAGGTAGTTATCCTGCACAGGTCTCTACAAGCTTTCTTTGCACTCACTGTGTTTGACTCATCCATCAGCTGAACAGGACTGCCTTCCTTCATATGGAGGGACAAACAGTGAGTGATTCAACAGCTTAGCACATATCAAGGATATCCGGGGTGAAAATTTGGGTTTTGGTTTTTTTTTGCTTTCATTTTGTTATTGAAGCCAAATTAAAAGGAATATTAAAATGAAGACAATCCATAAAAGAAAAACTGTGTTTTTCTAAATTAGTCATGAAAATTTGATCTATTTGTTGTCCATTTGTATTCTTTTTTTTTTTTTNTTTTTTTTTTCCTTTTTTTTTTTTTTTTTTTTTTTTTTTGCTAATGTTGTTGAGAAATCTAATAACTATCCTGTTATTCTGGTAGTCTTCTTATCAGAAAATCTAACATCTGCCCGCTTTTAAGCGAGCTGGGCATACTAAATCATTATTGATTGTAATGACATCTGTGTCTTCTACCTTTGTTCCAGGTGGGATTCTTACTGGAAATGGTGGAATTAATGAGAAAGGAAACTGGCCTACCTCAGAGAACCCTACAGTTCAGGATGGAAGTAGCCTGCAAAAGGTTATGCAGCTTTGCCTGTGCTTGCAAGTTCTGAGGACATGACTAGTCCTACAAAACAACGTCTGTGCCTTAAGTGTTTCTTCACACTTCCAGGTAACTGCAAGCCCTAAGTCCTCAGGCCTTTAGCTAAGGCTCTGGGGACCCAGTTTGTCCCACTGCTGACTGTGAAAGGTGCTCAGGGTGATTAGCTCAGACTTTGATGTCCACCAGTAAGATATCAAACATTAAACAGAAATCCATGGGGATTTGCGCTTAGAGCTCATAAATCTGGCAGAGTTACTGGAAGTTGCTTAGGTATTGCCTATCTTTTCCATCCACATTTCAGAATAGGAGTGGCATTTCTCTTTGTTTGTTTGTTTGTTTGTTTGTTTGTTTGTTTTTATTGAGAAATTGTTTGGTTAATATCAGCCCATACTCTGTGTTGCAGGTCTTCATTTGGGCACTGTAGCCCCGACAGCCTATAACACTACAGGCCCAGCAGGGCACTCACTAGTACAACATGAAAAATTCTTTTCAGCCTTCCATATGCCAGGTCAGATTTTGGAACCACGTACTGGCTGCTGCAAGAGCCAGTCTGAACGTCTAACCATCCCCCTATATGGTAAAGAAAAAATGCGTAGCTGAAGGCTCTTAAACTCCCTTCAATCCTTTCAGACCAGCAAAACTAGTGGTTTTATTCACAATCATTAAAAATCTTGTTGGATGAGAAGCTATCTTCAGAAAAGCTGAAGGATCCGAAATGGAAAGGCATACCCAAAATTTCTGCATTATCTTTCCTGTTGAGAAAAGGCAAAAGGATTCAGTTCTGAGAAGAGCTACTCTTTAGCAAACTGCAGGTGACAATTTTGCAGTTTTCTGGTTCAGCTACATAGTCAGCAAGCCTCCCAGTTTTATATCCCTACACCATCTGATCCTTGTAAGCCTATATATCTCTTCAAGGCATGAAAGACCATGGAGATGAAGTTACTGATTAAATGAACAGCAGCAATAGGAAAAACCAGTGTTACAAAGGGACTTGAAGCAGAAAAGAAACACTGAGCAAATATTATTTCTCTTCATAGTGATGCTCATCTTTATTGCAAACAGCTAAGTATAAAGTCAGTAACCATGACAAACAAAAGTCTATGCAATAGCGTCAGACTACCACCTACCTGCTTTTCCTCTTTTTTATTCTTACTTACAAATTTCCATTAAAGCACTATGTTACAATTTCTATCTCCACTTTGTAACAGAGAAGATCAAATAAAATGTGCATTTTATTTGAATAATAGAAAGCTTTTCTTCAAAACTCTATAATCAAAGGCAAAGCAACACCAAGTATTCCATACATAGAGCCAAAAAGGAGATCAGAACACAGAATTTACAAACTGCAACAGCAATAAATCAGTACATTATTTTCTAAGATCCTAACCTGGAGCTGTAACTGGTCACACTTACCAAGTTGAGCAGGTGATTCTTGCTCAAAGGGAGCATTTTGAACAACTTTTAATCATAACCTGGAGAACTTCTGAGGGTAAGTATTTAGAGGTTGCTCCTCTAAACCAATTAGGAACACAGCGCCTGAACCAGAATTTAAGAAAAAGCCCAAAATCAGTATTCAAATATATTTCCTTGGTTTCTGCCTAGCCCTGGAGGCAATAGGAATCTTGCAGACCTCTGTGCAAGCTTAGATTTGCTCTTGTTCAGACTGGGATGAAGAACTAGGCTCCTTGCTTATCAACTTGGAGGGAGTTCCAAACTAGGCCTGGATCCCCAGGAGATGCTCTCTAGTAAGTATTTTGTATTTCTTGCCTCTTGAGTGGATCCTTGCTAGCTGAGATGCCTGACTCAGATAACAAGCTGCAGGGTATGACCATTAACTAAATCAAGCTGCCAACAGCATTGCAAGAGGATGCTCATTGATTTCAAAACCCCAAGGCAAATGAATATGAATGCATTTTATCCCACTGTTGTTCAGTTAACCTACATATTGGGAATAAGGTCTACAGCTCACTATATTCCACTGTCTTAGCTCAAAGGATAGGGCACCATCCTAGGAAAGGAGACACAGAGCACAGAATAAAATTACGAAAAACTTGCAAAAAAAATCATACACTTGACTGAAAAGAATGTGTCCTCTTCATCCTTTCAAAGAAAATTGGTGTCAGGCTTATACTAAAGAGAGAGTGCAAACCTGTGGTGCACAAATGGGTGCAGATGCTGGACTTCTTGCACCCCCAGGAGGGGCAGGATTCTACTCCATCCTGCTCGACAGTTCCTGTGCTGGTGGACAGAAAGCTGGTTGTGATCCTATCTGGAATTGCCTGATTTTCCCTACAGGCTGTAGAGAATGCTAAATTGCGTTTCCAGGTATAAACACGTCTTTCTCCAGAAGTTCTTCTGAATTATGATCAAATTGGACAACTCTCCTGCTTTCGCTGCACCCAATAGCCAGACCCAGCTGTATAAATAAGCAGAGCTTAGATGAAGTCTGTGTAATGCCACTGATTTACATCTGCTTAGTTTCTGGACTTGGAATATGGATTTATGTTTTGGTATCTTAGCACTTACTTTCACAGGCAACAGGCCTGCCAGTTCATACAATCAAACAGATATTTTTTTAGTCACTCGTCATTTGTAATCAGTAATTCTCTTTACCTTCAGTGCATAAAGATTACTACCAGCTTTAAAAACACCATACTGCAGTCACCTTGATCTCTAAGAAAGAGTCCTTAATTCTCGAGAATTTTGTATTTGAACCAGAGCGGCAAACAGTTTTTGAGGAACAGAGCAAGTAACCTATTCATCATTTGTCTGTACAACTAGTATGTTGATTATAGTTCTTTAATACATTTGACAACTGTAACTTTAAATGCTTCTAAAAAAATAAAAAATAAAACGAGAGAGAAAGAAAGCACAGTTGCTAAAGTAAAAAGTTAGCCTGAGATAATTATCAGAATCTCTGGAATTTTTTGTATATATAATATCAATTTAAACATGTTGGAATTTAAACCCCTAAGTCACGGAACCTGTCTTGGATTCAGATTCTAGTTTAAGAATCATGAGAGTGTATTTACATGGCGCAATTACGTTGAACACAACTGAGAGTTGTGGAAGGTTGAATTGCTTGTCTTTCTCCACTTTGTTCTCTGCCAAGCAGCAGGAAACAGCTGGTCAGAATTTCTGAGTGCCTTTAATGAAGTGAATACGTAGTTGTTAGGATTTGGTGACTAAATGAAATAAGACTAATATTCCTGTGTGGATTTGTTGAAAGATGATTGTCCTGAAAGTAAGGCAACTCTCTGAGTAAGATATAGCTAGGTACTAAACCTATTCAAAAGTGCAATTTAAGGAATAAATTCTTAGGGGGTTCTATATTTTTGTTGTTATTGTTACAAGACTCCTCAAAGACAAATTATTTGATTTATTTTGAATGTCTCACCTCAACCAAATACATACAAATGGCTAAGATAAATAAATAAGCTAAGTGAATTCATTTTGCTGTCAGGACCTTCTTAGTGTTCTACTGTAATGAATATAAAGCTCAGAGGGTTACTACAGAGTGGCTGTGGGTTAAATAAAACTCTTCAAAACTAAATCTTGAAGCTGCACAATGTAAAATTCTCAGAATACAGGAAACATTATTTTGTTGAAAGTTTATGTATAACAACAGGCATTAAAAAGTGACCAGAAAAATGATGTTGGACATTTTGCATCTGTTTATGTTTTACTAGAGGAGACATAAGACATTCCAGATTCACTTTCATCATGTTTGGTACTTGCAGTTGATCTATATTCCAGATTTGCTTAACAAGAAATATTAACTCTGGGAGTTCACCCTTCTTCTTAGTTATAATCAAATCATATTGTACTCCATGAGGTAAATATTTTTGGCAAAATGATCAAACTAGTCTTGCAATTCCTTGTAGAAAGAAAGAAAAAAAAAAAAAAAGGGAAAGAAAAAAAAAATGAAAGGAAAAAAAAAAAAAAAGGAAGAAAGCAAACAAACAAAAAACACCAAAAGCACTGTCAGGTTATTTGGATATTAAGTCATGTGTTCTGATAACAATTTAATTATATCAAACAATTTACTGAATAACCATGTTTGTGTCCAGCTTATTGCTTAAATGCCCTCATAAAACTCTCTATAAAGCATTCTTTAAAAAAATGATAATAATATGGTATGTATCTTTACCTCTCACGGACAAGTACAATGGGTTAATTTTGTTGAGTTGTGAATTGTTGAAATCCTCGAGACATTAGTCCCTTCACCTTCGTCAGCCAAGAAAGAGTTTGAGTAGTCACAGCATAAATTCTTCTTGTCAAATATTTATAAACATGAAAACCTTCTTCCATTTACAACTTCATCCACATAACAATTAAATAAAAGGAAGATTTTTCTGAGAACTTCTGTAGACTTGTGTTAAGGCCTGCAAATCTATGCAACCCTCTTAACTTTGATCTATTGACAGAAGTCTGAAGAAGTGTCAGATAGACCTACTGCACAATATCTCTGGATTTGGTAGGGTTGTATTGCTTAACCTGAAATAGTGAAGAGCCCTGTTTTATTATTAGCTAAACAAATTGTAAAAATAACACAAAAGTATTGGTGTTAATAAATTCCAGGGGGGAAGCATAAAATGCTGTACCTAGTTGAATCTATTTTTTTTTTCCCCTTTTGTATTTCTCAAGGCTTCCAGGATTTTGGTGACATTTAAAAAGTATTGTATAACAGTACTGTGTTTTGGTTTTTTATGCATTTTTCGGTTCCTGCTGATTTTCATTTTTTTTGCCTCTAAGGGTGTATCATAACCATACAATCAAAACACCAACAATACTCATTTCTGCCTTTGAAAAGACACTGTGTAAAACACTGTTGATTTGTAAAAAGAGGAACCTATAAAGTCTAGAGATTTTAAAACAAAATATTATAGAATCATAGAATCGTAGAATGGCTTGTGTTGGAAGGGACCTCAAAGATCATCTAGTTCCAACTCCCCTGCAGTGGACAGGGCTGCCGTCCACTAGAACTATAGTGGACTCTCATGACGTTACCTATCATTTTGATTTTTTTCTTTAAGCTAGATTATAGAGAAAGTCAAAACAAACAAACAAACATCTGCCTGGTGCAGTGACTTGCTAGAGGAATTCACTTGGGAGGGTGAAAGTGAAACAGAGCATGACACTACTGCACACAGATGATGCATCCACCATTGCCGCATCCCTCCACTTGGAGCAGAAGCTGCAGCTTGGTTCGCTGTGCTGGCCTGGTTCTCCATGTCTGCTCCACTTCCCCAGCTGCCTGTAGCAAGAGGGGTCAGGATCCTCAGTTTTGGGAAAACAAAACTGAGCCTATCTTGGAACTGGATCTGCCCAAATGTGTATTCTCAGGCATCTAAAAGAAGTCATTAATGTTTTTATTACTCAGCATTAACTGAGTCCTACTCAGTTTGGCTCTCTATGTCCTTTTTTCATTTGTTTTTAGTCATATCAAATAAAACACTACCTGCACAAACCTGACCACAACTCTTTCAGGACTATGGGATTTGCTCAGCCTAACACTGCTCTTGCCCTATAAAAACATCTCCAGTTTTGCCCTGAGATACTATGTCTCCTGGTGTAATGTAATGCCAAACAACACGTAACAGAACAGAGCTCCTTTACCGTGCTGCAGTGCTTCAGTTCCCATTGGAGACAAACCTAGAGGATATGGGTAGCTGAGATCATGAGCACCATGAGTCAGTCCAAAGGGCAAAGGAGATATCCCTGCATTTCGCTTGCCTGTTTCCTCAACCTTGTCACCAGACTATATTATATCACTTTTAGAAACACATGAAACTTTATTCTAAATTGCAAAAGAAGAGTGATGCAGGCTACTGGTGAGACATGAGCACATGAAAATGAGAATTTTTTTAACCGTAAAGCCATAGAAAGTATCAAGCTTAGGTCTGCTCAAGCTATTTTGAACTGCCTTAATGTATACGGCATTATTCTTAGATAAAAATGTTCGTCTAATCTGATACAAAATCTATCCTTAATTGAAGGCTTTTATATGGCATAATATACTTTCCTTATCACTGTTGATAGATTATTGAAAAAAAATATATTTTGAAATAGCTTTTTCAGTATTATAAATACTAATCAAAGATTACCAGATACTCTGAAATAAAGCTTCTGAGATCAACCTTTCCCACAGATGTGCCTAAGTAACAGCCTCCATCATACAGGAATGAATTGAGTGTCTGTGTGTGTCCGTGTAAAGTACCGAGAGAAACAGATGTATATATAACTTATACATGGAAACCAGAGATATGTATTCTTGCTGGTGTGACTGTAAATCTGCATAGCTATGAACTCAGAGATCCTTAAAATTTTCCTTCATTTGATTTCCCACAAATAGATATTGTTCTATTTCATTACTTCTTGGATGCCACCAAGGGTTAGGTGCTTGTTACTTTATACAAATTACGTCATGTCTTATTTCTCTGGAGTAGCAGAAAAGAAGCAGGAGAAAAGTGTATACTTCCCTCTCACGTTCCCCTTCTGCAGTTAAATTCTTAGGTTTGTTTTCCTTCCTAGGAGTAATCTGAGGGGAGAGAATCACTGACTGACTGACCAACTGGCTCAAGGAAAGCATTAGATACACTAAAAATGCTTTGGCAGGGCTAACACATCTGGCAGTTCAGCCTTGGCTTGTCCATATCCCTTTCCCCTTTTAGGAAGACAGCAAAATAACCAAGGCTCAAATACTGCAGATATTAATGTAAACCAGTAACTTTAAACTTACAAATGGCTCAGTGTCTGCATTGACGCTAGCTATCTGCATACATTTTTGGACTGATATGGGAGCTCTGTATATATAAATTTAGCATGGAGCCTTGCTGCAATCAGTTAGTTACAGCATATTGCAGCACTAACACTGCTGGAAGAAACAGAAAGTCTCTAAATAGCTACAGCCAATAGCTGTAGTCCTAGAAACTCACATCTGAACAACATCAATGTCATAAATTCTCATGCTGGATTTGGCAGTTCTCATTCAAATACGGTAAGTTACTTCACCGGGGTGTTTATTAGATTATGTAATTCTCTACTACTCTTTATCCCATCTTCAGCTTACAAAGGACATATGAAAAAAGAGAATACATGTCAACATATACACGTGTATATAATGCTTGTCTGTGTGCACATTCACATACACACACACATGTACATATAAACACACATAACGTGGCTGATGAGTGGCAAAAATCCTGATTGTGTCATTTTCCTCTACCACTTGCTGCATTCAAGAGCCATGTTTAAACAAAACATGGGGGGCTGCAAGGCCAGACTTTGAAAATTAGGAAATCCTCAAGAAAAGGCTAATTCTTTAAACAGTGCCTCGTTCACAGAGAGCTGTCTATCCAGCAGACAGTGGGTTGATGTAGGACCTATGAAGGAAAACAAAATAATTACTTCTTTGTTTCTTAGTCTGACAAAAATGTTAATCACATGAAAACTTTCCAATTCTCACATTGTGAACAATGATGCTGGAATCTGAATTCCAAGCAGCAGTTTATCACCTGAGACGGGAGTACAGTTAACAGAAATTATGGACCCACTGCTATGGGGAGCAAGAGATTTATGCTGCCAGACATAGCAGGAAATAGCAGAGGAATCTTGATAAACTGAAATCCTGGGCCCTGCTCCATGTTCTGGATGAAGATGTTCTTTAACGGCTACAGATCGCTCTGATTCTACCCCTTTCTTCTCCTCACCACAAGCTGTTTTCACCTCTCTTCCTGTTTTCTTTCTTTCTCTTGCCTGACCTTGTCCTTGGCCTCTTCCTGAGCCTGTGTCATCCCCTTCCAAACCTAAGTCCTGCAGATACCTTCACCTGTCCCAGCTGTTCTCCCCACTCACATGTTTATTCAAGGCTGATTAACTCGTCCTTCTTCAGGTTGCCCTGTAGTGATATGGACAGTAATGACGGAGGAATGAGAGCAGAAAAAAGACAGTTTTCTTGCCCTCACTTCTAGAGTTACTGAGGCACATAAGAGGAACAATTATAGGGAATGACATGCTTAGGTCTGCACTGAGATTGCCAGCCTTGCACGTGCATACTACAGATGAAATCTACAAAGAATTAAACAACAAGCTATTATAGCAAGTATACCCAATGATAACTCTGCCAAATGGGTGTATACTTTTTTAGGAAAAGCAAAAAGGCCTCAAGATACCTTATTTCCTAAATTTACATCATTAGCTGTAAAGCAGATTATACAATACAGTCACACAGATTTTTAACATTAGCAAACAAACCATTTTTTCCCTATCATCGTTCCTGGAAACAGTTAAACTGTTTTGCTGAAGCTTTCTTTTTATATAAAAGCAAGACACACAGTGTGTGGCAGACATCACTCATAACAGTTCTTGTCTGAATGATTACATCTAACAATAAGAAACACACAAGAATCTTACATAAGAAAATGCTTTCCATTTTTAACTGCAGATCTCATTTCCAGTTCCATCTGTAGCTTAAATATAAATATGTGTTCATTTTTGAGTATTATCTATTTTTAACCATAGGCTATCATTATAGTTTTTCATGCATTTCAAAGGTTTTCTGTTTATCTGACTTCATGTGCAATCATGGCATAGACATGATCTTTGGTTCTCAGTATAATTTCTAATTAAATTCATTGGGCCAAGTTCCTCTTGGTAAATTCACCAGCCCTCTTTTGAATACCACCAGTTACCAGTTTCACTCATGGTATACTTAATAGTTATGTAAAAATGTAAATGCACTTAAGTCTTGTGATTAATGTGTCTTGAACACTTTACAGTACTCCTCTTCTTTCGCAGGATCTTATCTTGGATGTACTAGTTGGAATACAAGTATACATAATTATTTTCCAGTGCAAAGACTGATTTAATGATAAATTATGAAAAAAAAAAAAAAAAGGAAATTTTTCTCAGGTTCCTGAGGTCTATCTTGATTTCTTCATATATGACAATAAACTGAATAGTTGGATAAAGGATATACTTCACTGTTTTATATTAAGGTTTTGCTTATCTTTCAAGGGATACACATAGGAGACACAGAGCATAACAGCAGTTGCATGCTTAAATCTTACATGAATCAATACAAAGCCTAATCTCATTATGGTTTATCTACTACACCTCTAAAAGTGTTTACATTCGTGAATAAAGGCAATCATATTCCCTTAAAGTCAACTCATAGATCCTAATGTATTGATTAATGGATTATTAACATATTTGAAGATATTAATATGTTTAACATGTAATTTTGTAGAACTACAGAAATGTCACATCACATTTTCAAGGTAAAATGTATTTTACAAATGCATAGTCTTCCTTGACTCTGGGCATTGACAACATTACATTACAAGCTGATAGCTGCATCTCAGGATGTAGACAAATCCTGGCTGAACATCACAGAGCTATGATTTTGGGAGAAATACAGTTTCCTCCTCCTCTCTGTTGTATACACACACCACATTTCTCTTGAGAGTGTTCTAAATATCACGTACTTATTTTTCCAGATTCAGTCTAGACCAGCTGAAATGGCAATGTCTGTCTGATAACAGACAAAAAGTCTTTACACTGGTAGATGCTGTTCCAGAAACATCCAATGGCTTCACCTACTGAGGTGAGACAGGCTGGGCTGCCAGCTCCTCTGCCTGGCTCTACCTGATATGTGGGACATTCAGTTCAGTCAAGGAGGTGTATATAAAAATGCTGGATTATTACTGATGATGGTAAAAAGTAAGAGGTAGTTACAGCACAACTTACTTTTATCTTTTTCTGAAACGTGGAAATTACATACATAAGGAAATATCAGATCTCACACATTTTGTATCATTTGATTCCTAACACATCTTCCTTTTACTGTGGTTGTGCCTCACACATTTGCAAGACAGTGCTATTTTTTCTCTCTTTCTCCCCCCTCCCCTTACATATGAGTCCTACATATGACCCCCACACATCAAATGCAATTGCCTGACCTGATCTGCAGTCTACTAACCAGCTGCATCTGGAATCACATTGGGAGAGAAGCTATGGCACAGAGCTGGAGATGGAGAAACGCCTCACAGCAGATTTCTGCAAGAAATCCCCAAAACCTGAAGCTCCAGCTCAGGACAATAGCTCTCCTTCTCACATAACCATTGTACATTGAAGACATGACCATGGTATGGTCTAGGGTTCCAGAGCCACTGGAGTTCAGAACTCCACTACATGACCTGATTCAAAGAATCCTATGTATTATAGTACCAAAAAAAAAAAAAAAAAAAAAAAAAAAAAAAAAAAAAAAAGATGAGTTTTTTAAAAATGCATTTCATTTATTTAGCTTTCAAAATCAGGTAGTTGGAAATGTGGATATGACACAAATAATGGCTGTGGTATCTTAGTTTTGTGCTCCTATGTATGTGTTTTACAATAAAGTAAAAATGACCACACAGTAGTTCTCCACTAGAGTCTCTTCATTCAGTGCATCCATGGTGGATACTCATGGTCACAATTTTCAGCTAAAAAGATGGCATTTCTCAAACAGCTATTCTTCAGACAATTACTTAATTAAATTGGCTTGTATTCAATCAGTGCATTTTAGATTTGGGATTTTAGAATAGGCATGCACTTTTTTTTCTCTCTAACTGAAAAAATAGCTGTTTCACAATAGGATATTTTGAGAAATTGTTTTCTCACAATTGATGAGTAGTTTGACATTTTTTAAGAGTACATTTCACACAACTAGTATTTTTACTGCATTGTCATTACATACATTTTCATTATAATATTCTAGCAACAGTATGATAATGGAAGCAAGTGGAAGAAGACGACTGAGGTCATGCTTCCCATTGATTCACATAGGCACCTAAAATGTTCATGCTTAATATTCTCAAGCCTTCTTGTAAAGGAAAAAAGAAATGTGGAGAAAAAAAATGTACAGGTTTATCTGCTGTCAAATCCTTTCACTAGCTTGAAAACAAGTTTTCTGTGGGTTTACACTGTGACTTATTGTCTTTGGAATCAGAAAACTACTCCATTAATAAAAATAAGCTTATAGGCACACTACATTAAAATAACTTAAGGATGAATAGTTCAACTTTACCACTTCTTTTAGGACTGGATTCAATAACAGAAATTGGACTCAGCTGCATGGATTTTTCAAGGATATTATAGACCATATTTCCACAGACATTTTTATTGTCTCTGGTTCTCTAAAATATCCAAAAAGTTGTGCTTTAACTGAGTAGTTTCTTCTGTTTATTAGTTCATGTAAACATTTTTCGCTGTTATGTCATTTTCAGGGCTATAATTTCATTATTGCTGTTAAAGAAAAGTTAATCTGAATATCAGTTCTTGAGCATTTAACTCCCACTGAAGTCAGCTGAAGTAAAACTATGTGTGTTTGTAATTCAGAAAGGGCTTTGTACAAAGGCGGTTTGGAGGATTTCACTGTATAGTTTTCTGTAACTGTTGTAAAAAAATACAAACAATTTATTTGTAACAGCCAACTTTCCAAATTCAGCATGAAAATGAACAAGTGACGTGTTCTTATGTGTTCACGAATAATTCTGCAATTCAGGTGTTTTACTATGAAAAATACGGAGGAGGGAAATTTTTCTTCCTGCATGATCACATTTTGAAGAAATAATGAGAATTAAAATATGTACATACGTGGGCCAATGAAGCAAGAAGGTCTAGCACAGAAACAATAACACAGACTAAACATGGAGAAATAGAAATTCAATTATTCTGTCACTTTGCTGACAATTATAATATTTTAAAGTCAAGCAAGATTTCAGTGTTTCATGGAAAATCTCATATTTGTTTGGCTGTATGTTTTGTGTCTGTTTTTTACGTTTGGTTGGTCGGTTTTTTTACTTCAAAGCCCAGACCCTGGCATTGAGTAATGAGGTTAAAATTTTGCAATTCATTATTTTGTAAATGGATTCCTCTCTCTCAGACTTCCAGTGTAAAATTTGGCATGACTGAAGTTCAAAAATCAGAAGACAAAAATAAATAAATAAATAAATAAATAAATAAAAAGAAGAAAATCTTGTGATTTGTAGAAGCAAGTACAGTTGAACCATGTTGGGCTGTTTTTTTTTTTCAGAAGAAACGTGCTCAGAATAGGATTCTTCCCATCTAGCGGGAGATCAAGGAGGAAGATACGGAGAAGAAATAAACCCCACAGCTCTCCCTTTGCACTCCCTCTCACCAGTCAGACAGTGGGACTGCACCTACCTGCTTTTTGGCAGCTGCAGGAGAATTGACTGAAGCACCTCATCCACATGTCTCAGAAGTGGATCCAAAGCAGCTCTCTCCCTGGGCACAAAGCCACCTATCATGTGTTCAGCTATAAAACAGCAAGTACAAAAAGCAGCAAAACGTGGCTTAAATCTTCCCCGCCACCACCAGCCCAACACTAAAACTAGTGGAAGATAATGTCCATATGCTAGAGCCTTCCTCCACAGGAAAGCGTCCGTGCCCTCTTTCTCGGAGCAGTGAGCAGCATCTGTTCAGCCCTCAGCGGGTCCTGCTCCCCCTCTCTTGATGATGCTGTGCAGAAAAACAGCACAAGGGACATCGCGCTGCAGAGGGAGACAGTGGGAGTGTGACTGCATTGCCTAGCAGTTGAGTGACTCTGCTGGGAATAGGTTTGTGTCTCTGCTGCAAAGATTTCATATTTGTTTTGTGCTGTGCTGTCACCATCAAGAACATCTCCATCTCAGGTGTACTGTAGAAAGAAATGGTGATCACTGCTGCTTCCTCTATGCTGCTGGGGTTTGGGGACTGCCAGCCTGAGCCCTGCAAGGACATGGGGTGAGGGTATGCTGGGGTCTGGATCACAAACAAGGTTACCGATCACCTCCTCACTCCTGGGAAGGCTGAAAACTTTCTAGATAGGGAAAACAGTGCATGCATTCTTGGGTGAATTTAAGGTCAAAAAGAACACGTTCTGAAACTGAATGGCCTCAAGGAGATAAAGCAAAGTAGGGCTTTTTTATTACATTTACCTCAGCATCGTCTCCTTGAATTTTGCACTAAACCAATATTTTAGCAAATTTTACAAAGGCTGGAGGGAGGTCCCAACGCCTAGAGGCCTCTCCTTTCTGAAGAATTTTTTTCCACCAAAGAGCAGCACAACAACAAGGCACCACACCAAAGATCAGACAGTTTATGATGTGAATCCAGAATGCATGGTCCTAAGGTTCATACAGACCTGTAGTGAACACCCGCCATCCAGAGACATGGTAACAACTTTGCATCTCTTTTGACACCCATTTTAAATATTTCCAACTTAAGATACACCACAAATACTTTAACTTTCAAGAACATTCCTTCAGTGAGAGGGAAAAGTCATGGCAGGAATAGAAACTATGCCCATCTTAAAGGTATGAAAAACCTCTCAATTTTCTTAAAATGAATGAGAGAGATGCTGCAATAGGTTGCCGCCCCTTCACTTACAGAACTAGACCTGGCTGCTTTCCCCAGCAGTGCAGTGGGACTGCTGGCTGAATCAATGGGGAGCTCTGTGCCAGATCAATGCCCTGATACGGCCGGCAGCCAGCGCGAACCATTTCCATGTGAGTCACCTCCGAGGCTGCAGGTGCTGGAGGCCTGTGGAAAGCTGAATCCTAGCCACTAACAGCTAATGTAATCATGTTGCTTGCTCAGATCTCCTGCTGATAAACGCACCCAGTTACTCCTAACAGTCTCCCTTACAAAATAACACCTCCCAGGACACCTACCTCTTCAATAGTTTTTAACCACGCTGCAGCTGCAGGAGAAAATCCATTCATCAATTATAAATCAATTGAGGAAGAGAAATCTGCTGCTCGCTTGATTGCCCTTGTTGTCTCTGCAACTCACTGATCCAGCTACAGAAACTTTCCAGCCTGCCAGGTCTGTTTATTTATTTATTTATCATATTACTATTATTATTAACGTTAATTATTCAGAGACTTAAAGGATTGTTCCTCCCTTTGTAGAAAATAACTCTGCAGCAGTAATCCATTGGCAAAGTGAGCTTCCCTCTGATGGGAAAGAAGGGAGAGGATGAGAGAAAAGGAGCAAAAGGGAAAGAGAAAGAATGAGAGGTTGTTTGTATTCCACAAATGGCAATGCTAGCATGGCGGGCCAGATGCAGACGCAGCCTCTAGCTACAGCCCTCCCTCTCTGATTGCAGGGGACTTCTTTAAATAGGTAGCTATTCCCAGGGAAGAGCTCTGCTCCTCCTCTTCTGTTTATGCTGTCAGTCCCCAGTCCTCTCCTTCCAAGTCAAAGGTTTGCATTACAAGAGTCTGCTTTTAGCAAGTAAAGCTTATCTCAGGAAGAAGGATTTGGCATGCTAGTTGTTTGACAGTGGAAGAAAATAAATTAAAAAAAAAAAAAAAAAAAACCACAACTGTCTGAATAAGGAGGAGCAAAGACAAGCTGCAGATGTTAGAAACACAGAGAAGAACTGGAGGAAATTATATCCATTCTCCGAGAAACAGAAGCATGGCTCTATCTGTGATCAATGGAATTGAAAGAGGGGTAAATTTACACTATTAAAGTGAAATTAATACTAATAATAGCAGTAAGAACAAGAATAATAAATTCCAGAGGGGGGGAGGAGATTTGTTATCCTCCCAGGCTGAAAGAGCCTCGCAGATATTTTTCTCCTTTATTAAACTAATTGCCGTGAATATAACAGTATCCTAGTATTTCTGGAGATAAACGAGTGGCAGGA
>VXAV01005515.1:735736-796555 GCA_013399715.1 Alectura lathami | reverse complement strand
TCTGGAGCACTGTGTCCAGTTCTGGGCTCCCCAGTTCAGGACAGACAGGGAGTTCTGGACAGAGCCCAGCAGAGGTCTACAAAGATGACTGGGGGCCTGGAGCATCTCCTGTATGAAGAAAGGCTGAGAGACCTGGGACCATTCAGCCTGAAGAAGAGAAGACTGAGAGTGGTCTGATCGACACCTGTCGACATCCAACGGGCGGGTGTCCAGAGGATGGGGCCAGGCTCTTTTTGGTGGTTCCCAGTGGCAGAACAAGGAGCAGCAGGCACAGGCTGGAACACAGCAAGTTCCATACCAACATGAGGAAAAACGTCTGTACTGTGGCACAAACCACCCAGAGAGGCTGTGGGGTCTCCTTCTCTGGAGATACTCAAAACCCGCCTGGATGCTTTCCTCTGTAACCTGCTGTAGGGAACCTGCTTTAGCAGGAGGTTGGCCTAGATGATCTCTAGATGTCCCTTCTAGCCCCTGCGATTGTGTGCTTCTGTGATTAAGCTCTGGAGTGCAGTTGTCTAAGGGCAGTGAAGCCTCCAGCAGTGGCAGGTTCCGTAGCTTTTTTTTTCTTTTTTTTTTTGAAGAATGAACTTAGTGGAGGAATTCTGAACATGTCTCCCAGCTTCCCTCCATTTTGCTTTGCACTGGGTGCTCTGCAAATCTTGAGTATATTTATTTTTCAGTGTCACCTTGGCTGGTAAGAGTTACAGTGATTACATACCAGGCAAAATATCAAGCCCGCATTGGATGGCTTTCCTGGTGCTTCCCCATCAATAAATACTGGCCCCTCTCTCCTCATGCTGGTGTCACAGTTGCTGCTTCTTGCACACTCCATGCAAAAAAACCATCCCCAATGTCCCCTCACATCCTCTGAGGGTTAATGGAAACAGGAGATGTGCTGCCAAAATGCTGGTAAATAAGGCTGGGCTGTGGGGGATAGCGGGTCAAAGGACAAAAATGAGGACAAGTCTGCACACAGCCCCGTGGCTGCCACCTGCCCCAGCCCCGGGATGGAAATTGCTGCCTGACTCTCTTCCTCCCATTAAAGCATCACCCTTCATGTAGACTGTGTCTATTTGGGCTAAAAAATGATTAATTCCTTGCTTTGTCACCACAAGTGATTTTTGCTCTGTACTTATTTACGGTGGAGAACTTATGCTTGAGAATTGTTTCACTAACCTCTGACAGGCAGCCACTGCTGGGGTGGGATATGGGAGCCTCGAAGGGTCCTTAGGCATCCCTATCCGTTGCAGGTGCTCTGATCCCAAGAATCAACCATCTTTCAGCAGTGCTCTGGTGATGGGATTAGCATGCCTTAAGAGTTTCTGTTCTCGTCTCTCCCAGGGAGGATCAAATGCAGCAAAATATCCCATGTTGCTGGTTGCTTTTTGAAAAATGTGTGGTATGTGTTAGTGTTAGAAACGCAAGGTCAAAGGAACAGGAGCACAGGACATGGGGCTGGAAAAAACCTTTTGGGACATTGAGTTTGGCCCACGCTATTGTAGTCCTATTTACAAACATTTTTAAAAGAAGTGCATTTGTTTACTCTCATCACATGTGCTGCAAGGCTCTTCCTGAATCACTGATGTTTTCTGGGTAGAAATGTGGACTTGTTGAGTTTGAACGTTGTTTCAGAAGAATTCAGTGCTGAACGGAGCCCAACCCCATTCAGTCACCTGCCCTGTGGCTTGAAGCGGGTCCCACACTGAATGGTGCAAATGGCAGGGCTATAAACCCTCTCAGGAAACAGATTTACAACGGCAGGAGTTGTTTCAGAAGTGGTGGAGAAAAATTAGTGGTAGCAATGGCAGAAACATTGTTTTTGTGGTGAAGAAAATATGGTGTGGATGATGCCAGTGCAGCTTGACCAGCTTCCTGCAAGTCTCTTTTGAGCAGTTTTTTCCGTGTTTGCTGTTGGAACGGTCTCCCAGCCATATCCTGGTCCCTAGGGATTTTAGTTAAACCGTTGAGTTTTCAAACACCAGGCCTCCACTCCCAACATTGTTGCAGAGTTGAAGGTAAATTTGCCAAAAATGCCTGTGCTCAGACCGGGCTGTGAGCAATTTCCAGCCTGTCCTGGAGCAGAGCTGATGTCCCATGGATGGAACGAGGATGGCGATGCTGCAGATGTGGCTACGAAGCGAAGCTACTGACATTGACATTCATTAGGACACTGTGATTAGCAGCCACGACTGCTTGTGAGAGACTTCCATTTAAACAGTTAAGAAGGCACTGGCAGGAACGAGGGGGGAACCTCGTACAGCTGACTTTTGTGAATGTTGAGTATCAAAGTCATGGTGCATTTCTGTTGCATTTTCCTATTGTTTTCTTTTGATTTCGTTATAGTTGTGTTTGTTAGGACACAGCTGGTACCAGCATGGAGGAGCACTGAGAGAATTCCCTACTGCAGAACAAGATCTTTCTGAACCATCAGCTAATGCATCACGTGTTTGCAGTAGCAGCCTTCTGGAAGACAAGCAACTAGTTCTTTTTAAAGGGCTTTGGGAAAAAAAGGGCCATCATTTCCAGGCAGGAATTTTTCTGAGGAGGATATTTTTGTGCCTGGCTAAGGAAAGATGAAAAGGTCAAAGAAAATTAAATTCACATGCTCAGAACATTTCAGGGCAGGTGTTTTTCCTAAGCCTGAATTCACTCTTGGGAGGGTGTACCTAGGATTTATGTCCCTCCTAACATTTCACCTGTTGCACTAGCACTGAAGGGCAAAGGATTTCAGAGCCCTGGGTGGCCTGACTTCTTTGGACCCAACTCAATAACATTGCTTCAAACCCATCGCAATTTATACAGCCTGAACGAAGGCTGAGCACTCCAGTCTGGCTGCTCATCGCTGCATTTCACTTGGCATGTAGGCTACGGACGAGGAATGCACAGAATTTCCTTTTCCACCCTGTCAGATCCTCTGTCTTGAGCCTGGCCCAGCCCCAAGAGCACAACGGATGCAGCTGGAGAAGGGCAGGTCCAATCTTGCTGCTCAGCTCCAGTGACACTTAACCTCCTCTGCTGCCTGAGCCGCTTGCAGCTGGAGGTGGATGTTAATGAGCGCCTGAGCATCAGCCTGCTGAAATGGCTCGTTAGGGAAGGAAGGGGAGTTTATTTCTCTGGCTGGAGGAGGCAATGGAAGCTAGAGCTTTTATGGGAGAAGATGACCTTGAATCTCAATGAAGGTGGTCTTTGATTTTGCATCTTGATTTTTCCATTGGTGTTAGTCTGCTTGAGCAGGTAATGGCACAATAGGCTTCCACTCTGCCTGCTAAAATTGCTGCTACTGTAAAAACCAATTGCAATGAACCGTAATTTCTTAGTACATGGGAATCAATAGGGAGCTCTGAGCTATCCAATAATGAAGCTGGTTAATCCCTTGTGTTGCTCTAGGGGAGGTGTTGGGGAAGAACACCAGCCCTTTGGGGCAAGCTGTCTTCTCGGTAACACCTATGTGCTGTGAGACAATGAGGCTTTCCCACAGGTCTGTTAGCTTGGCCTTGGTTGCGATGGGAGCTGTAAACACAGGATCAAGTTCTGTCTTATCTCATCCCTAAGAATTATTTTTCTTGGCTTGGAATGGACCATTAACTGGCTTCTTTCCTAAAGCAGCTGTAGAGAAAAGATGGGATTGAATGAGTCCCTTTCCCTTGAGCACAGGATGAGTAGAAAACTGCTATTGCATCACTGATACAGAAGTAACAATAATTCACACCATGTCCGAAGATACCAGAGTCTAATTGCTGTCAGCGATGGCTGTACTGGTCAAGGCTATCTTTGTTGCACCAGGAGAACAATCTTCATTCCAGGGATGCTGCTGAAAAAAAAGAAGAAGATAATTTTATTTATGTATTTATTTTGGTGGAACCATCGCAACGAGCAGTGTGTAAATCTCTGAAAGAAAGTCATATTTCAAGAGTTGTTAGGAAATATTTCTCTTCATCCCCAGGCTATGGCCTTCCTTTAAGGGAAGGACAATGTCTTGAAAACAGCCTGTAATGTCTTTATTTTATCTATGTATTTAATTTCATTGAAATAGTTAAAGACTGCTTAGGTTGAGGGAATTTCCATTGTTTTACTTCTACTTATTTCTTTGTCTGAGAATTTCTAGGACTGTCAAACTTTCTCGTCTGATTTTTACTAGGAGGTCTTCCTTGGCTGGGTAGAGGCAGGTTTGCCTAGTAATGTTTATTAACTTAGTCAAAATATTAACAAAGATCTTTTTTAAACAAAGTGCTGGCTAGGCACTGGAGTGAAATATCTGTTAGCAAAACCTGGAAGTATAAACTAGAAAGGAACTTTTCTGAATCACTCAGCTTTGTGTTCCTAATAGTATCGTAATTTTGCTATTTAGTAGTCACATAGATCTCAATNTTTTTTTTTTTTTTTTTTTTTTTTTTTAGCATCACAAAATCAGAGAGAAATAAAATGTCATTTTCTGGAGGTTTTCAGGCTTCTCTCTCCAGCAACAAAGAGCCTAATCTTAGTTCTCTTATGTATTGCTGTCTCTGGCCCCTTGGCCAATTATGTTGGGTTGGATTTAGTTTAACCCAAAGCAATCATCAGGTCATGGTGACTCTGGAAACAATTTTTTCTAACTGAACTACTTTTTTTCTTGTCTCCTTTCCTCCCTCCCCAGTCGCTATCAAGCAAAAGGCTTCAGTTCTCTATTCTCCAGGGAGATCAACAGCAGCGTGCGGAACATGCGCTATGGTAATGAAATCCTGTCTTGGCTTAACCGAAACAGGGATCTCAGCTAAACTCCATTTTTGCAGTGATCCCCCCAGTGCAGAACACCTTGGGGTGACTCAGCCTCTGGGACAGTCCTAGGGAGGTCGAGTCTAGAGTCTTCAACCATGTGCTACAGTCCCACTGCTGGTCCCATCCCCAGCTCCTGCTGTTTTGCTGGCTGTGATGGGGACAGAGCAGAGTGAAAAAAAAGTGATGGTGGGTAGGAAGGGTCCTGCTGCATGGCAGAGCATGCCGGTACCTGAGCAGCTTGTGCAGGCTCCGTGAGCCTTACCCTCCTGTCTGCAGCAGGCAGGTAAGAGCAGAGCCCGCCTTGCCAGTGCACGGTGTGGAAAATTCCCTCCAAGTCTCTGAAGCGTATTGCAGTGATGCAGGATGTACAAAATGGACAGCATTTGAAGTGTTTCCTTATAGGATAATCAGAGGAAGTCATTGTATTAAATATCCATTTGTGTCATTAGCCTTTTATTTGGTGCTTTGTCCAGACATCCTGTTTGCTTCCCCTTTGAAGTAATGAATATGTTTCCTGTGTGCCGGGTCCCATCCAAAGCTCCCGTGCAAAAGCGAGGCACCGAGCTGAGGTCAGCTGTGTCCTCTGTGGGGAAAGTCATCCCCAGACTCACCTCATGTGAAGAGTTCTCGGGTAAATCTAGAGCAGAGTTCACAGGCTTCCCTTAAACCGCCCTCCCTGGGCTCTGAGGACAAGGGGTCAGAGTTGTCAGGGGAAAAGTTTCTGGGACCTCACGCTATTCTGCCTGGATATTACAGCAACATCAGTGTGCCATCCGGAGTGGTTCCGAGATGCGGTCTAGCTCCCAGGGTATGCAGAGCAGATGTCGAGCCATAATTCCAGACGTTATGGGGCAGCAGGTGAGAAGAGTTAGGGCCTTTCCATCTTAAACCTGAGAGGTGGCAAAGGTGCGCCACATCCCTCTCCCTTCCTGCTTCTCATTCGTAATGCTTTTCAGGAAGCAGGGATCAGTGTCCAGCTACTCGTCTGCAGGACCTGCTGCATATCTGCTACCTTCATCATCCTTGGACTGAACCTGAGATCTCTGCAGTGAGCAGCAGAAACTGTTCTGTGTCTAGATCCATATCTGGGAGAAGAGGTTATATGTGGGGCCTGGAGGTGGAGGCACGACACACTCATGGGCAGATTATAGGCACATCCAACATATGCATTAAATACCACAAGGAATGCTGTGCCAGCAGGAGGGATCCTGCCCCCCAGAAAACAGCTGGAGGAGCTGCATAACCCCTCCAAATGCCTCCTTACCCCAGACTGCAGGGAGGAGGACAAGAGGGAGCGTCACCAGCTACCTGCATTTGTCAAAGAAGTGCTCTCCTCTTTTGCTGCCAGCTTGGGAAGGGTTAATGAGGGAAGTGCAGCCCCCAAGGGCTGGACTGTTGTTCCATGCACATTGGCTTGTTCTTGTTCCTTCTATCGATTGCAATCACTCAGAGCTGTGCCTGTAACAAACTGCCTTAAATCATTGCAATCATAATAAGCACACCTTGGTAAATAATGCATGAGGTGTCCGTAAGCCTACATTCATTAGGAGGAAGGTGCATATAGAGCGTGGTAATCATCAGGGCTCATGCAGGGGCTTGGCTGCTGGGACTGAGCTGGGTTTTGGGCAGGCTCCCCAGCCCCTCAGGATGTTGGAGATGTAGGCAGGCTCCTTGTCACGTTCATGAATTTTGTACGAGATGTTTAAAGCCTGCAAGGTTCACAGCGTCGTACAGGTTGGGTGGAAGTGGGCTTGTGGCAAGCCTCCAAATAGTATAACAGTGCGGCATCGCAATTAATAGCATTCAATATATTTTAATGACAAGAAAGCACACAGCGTGTAAAAAGTTTTGCTGTGAAAGCCTCATAGCCAAGTTAATGGTCTGGATATTAGAAGCTGTTGTTTTAAAACACAAATTAAAAATGCTTTGTTTTCCCTTTGTCTGGAGGAGCAGAGTAGTGTTACAGTGTGGAGCTCCTGTAGGGCAGCTTTGCCTCCTCGGGCTGGGCGTTGGTGCCATCCTGTTGCTGTGGCCTTCATTGGAAGGTTCTCAGGATAAACTGCAAGGGAAATCAGGTAGGCAGTGGTTTACGCCTTTTTCATGTATTTTTTAAATTTTATTTGTGGAAGAACAGTGATGAAGACAGTTTGCTTTTGTATGGTTAGAAGAGATGGCAGCGGCAGCAGGAGCATTCCTGGTGGTATCAGCCAGCTGTGGATGGCAGTGGGTCATTTCACTCCATTATGTTTTCTGGCAAGTGAGTATTAAAGGGTGTGCGAGGGCATCGTTTCTCAGCGATGACTTCATTTGGCTGTCTAAACAAACAGCCGTTCCTCGCCAGGTGCAGAGGGCCTTCTATTTGTTTTTTAACTCCATGAAGGGAAAAGAAATACCTAAAGGGAAAATAGCAGATCCTGTCTGCTCGACAGCCGTGGTGGTCTCTGCCTCCTTGAAAACCAGCAGTAAGGAGCACTGCGGGGACAGCTCACTCCTGGTTCAGCCCCAGTGGGTGCCTTTGTGGGCACAGCAAGTGGGTTCAAGAGCCTGGACCCCCTAACCGCAACCTTCTGGTCATGCTGGTTGGCTCGAGGTTGTCTGTATCCAACAAGCAGAAGTGCTGGTGGGTCTGCTGTCCCTGGAAGAAGATTTTCTCTTTGAGAGCTCCCAGGGATCCCAGCTCCATTTAGAACCCAACCAGAACATTTCTGCTTTATATACACAAACCATTTAAGCTTACTTCAGATCACTAAGTAGGCCACATCTTGGGTAAGTTTAAAATCTCCTGCTAGCAGACACATCCTAAACTTTCACAGACTGCTATGCCTTCGTCTTTAAAACTGTGTTTTTGTCGCTGATGCTCTTCGTGACTGTTGCAGAAACTCACAGCTGGTGGTTGCAGTTAAATATAAGGAAGAATAGTGAAAACTTTTCCTCTCTAAAAATATATCTCTCAGTGCCTAGCTCACCCTTATCTCCAGGAACAGTCTGAAGAGCTTGAGATGACTTTTGTATCCTGGGTTCTCTCCAGAATCAATTCTTTTTGCTTCCTTATAGTGTAATTAAAGAAATAAATTCCCTAGCAGCTCAGTTCTGCACAGAGCAGAGTTCCTGCTGAAGAAAAGTGATGATCCTGGCTATTTTGTGGTGGTGTGTTAAACTATCTTACTATCTTTTTTTTTTTTTTTTTTTTCCCCCCCCCCTGTAGTTCTAGCTGCACAATCCCTCACAGAGAGAAGCAAGATGACAAGGAGAGAAAAGATCAGCAAATTGTAAGCTGGTCCAGTTAGACTGGAGAAGAAAGACCAGGCAGCAGATAAATGGGGAATTATTACCTACTCTGCCTTCATCTTCACACCGCACTGCCTCGAGTGCCACTTGTCTGTGCAATGTCACAAGAGATGTGGCAATGGGAAGCTATGAGCCCTGTCCCCGTTCCCTGGAAGCGGAACCCCGGTGCAGGTACCCTGCAGGGTGCACTGGGGCTGGGTGTGATGTGGTGCTCGTATCTGTTCTGGGGAGCCAGCCCCTGCAGATGCTGCTCAGAGCCCATCGGACTCACTGGTTTTGGTAACCTGAGCCAGGATTTGAGCCAAAGCCTTCAGAGGTGAAAGGCTAATACACTTGCCTCCTTCTGTGCCACCGAGCCCCCTCTGCTTTGTGAAGGCAATGCTGAACTTTGGGGAATCACTCCTGCAACCCTTAAAGGATGAAGGCAATGCGAAATCCCTGCCCCATGTGCAGGGACAACATACTGGCTGCTGGGCTGTTTGCTCTGTGGTACTCGGCAAACACACTGCAAAGAAAGCTCAGCAAGGTCGCAGACAAAAGGCGAGGACAATCAACAGAAAAACTCACTGGCTTCCATTATGGTCTGGAATTTAATTCCAGTGGGTTTAGTAGGGCTTCCCTACCCCCACAGCCATTCAGCCCCAGGCAAGTCCAGCTCTCAGGTAGGTTTCTCAGAGGGCTCAGGACAGTGTGCAAAGGCATTAAGTTCCCAAACGGTTTCTTATTCACAGAAAGTCCTGCAGATACCACAGAAGCTTGTACAAATTGTACTTGTACTTCTGGATGAAGCCATAAAGCTGGAAGCGAGAGGGGCTGGGATGCTCTTAAGGCTTGGAAATATGGGCTGCAAAGGAAAGAGGGAGGGTTAAAGCCCATAAATAGTTCTCAGCTAATGAAATTGCTGGGTGGGGAAAAGGGAAAAATAGCTCCTTTTTAAAGCAGATGAGGCAAACATGCCTCCCAACATACTTTGTGCTCATAAAACTCGGTCTGGGTTCCTAGGTAACTAGTGGAGATACCCCAGGGAGAAGTTTCTAAGGGTTTCCCACAGTTTCTGGATTTGAACAGCAAAGCTGAATATTGACTGTGGTTATATGATCCAGGGCAACCTCGTTGCTGTCCCTGTTAAATCCCAGTTTTGGTCTTTGCATCCAAGTGTTGTCCTGGGGGTGTTTGTCCTCTTGCAGAGCCCATCTCCTATTTGGTGTCTTCACCTGCAGGTGATGTGGGGTCAGGCAAGGCAAAAGGCTCCTTCCTCCTCCTGCTGCTGGGATGGAGCTGGGAGTGAGCAGCAGTCCTATAAAGTGGCTTTAGATACTTCTTGACTCCGAGATAGATGGGTTTACCTTAATAATTATTGCACTGGGAAAAAAGCTACCTACTCCCTCTTCCAGCTTATCTTGCAGTCTGAAGCCCACTGGATTTGCTGATGTCTGCTGAGGCAATTAGTAGAAGCTGATTTGTACTGCAAGGAGAGGACTATATGTTCTGTACATCCCTCCTGCCTGCAGCCATTGTTTTATCTCCAGATCTGTTTTATTCCCCTACTAGACACTCTTTGGGAGGACACAAATTAAAAGCAAATTATGCAACCTGATACCATCAGTTGACAGACACCTATCTCTGCCCATGAGCCCTGAGCAGATGAAATCACCTCCATGCCTGACTGCAGACTATGGAAAAGCTGGGATGAGGTGGCTGGGAAGGTCAGAACGCTCAGATGCTATAGCCATCGAGTGTGGTTTTCTTTCCTGCATTCAAGTGTGGTAGGAGCAGGAGGATATTTCTTCAGCTCGATTGGGAAGATCATCCAAGGCACCGTTCCCTTCATATGGCTGAAGAGTGCTGATGGATGCCGTGGGTGGGAAATACCCAGGCTTTTTTAAATTGGCAAATTCTTTGCTCTCAGTGACACTGTGATAATGCTACAGTACCAATCTGTGCTTTCAGGTACGCCCTGTTCGGATCTCGAACCAACCTGCTGCATTTCAGATTGCCTGGAGAACTTCTCCAATGACAATCTCAGCCTGTAAATAAGGTTTGAAGGATAATGCTGCGTTTCCCAAGAGCACACAGCTTTTGAAATGCTGTTTCCCGTAGCGTTAGGAGTTCTGGAAGTTAGAGCCAGCCAGATGATCAGTATCTTTAAGCACATCATGAGGACTCCTTTTGGGAAAAGGCATGTGTGTAACGAATTGTCCTAGGTGCATGAATGAGGCGTTGAAAATCAGCTGACGGGCAGAGCATATGGGGAAGGTGTGTCTCTGGGTGTGCGGAAATGTTATCTCCAAGTAACTCATTAAAACTTCATTTTCATGTCCTGATTCAGATCCTGTTTATTCAAGTGTAATCAGGAGTGACTCCCCTGAAGAAAAACCTGAGCCTGATATGGCAATACTCTGCATCATGAAGCCCTTGTTGGTTCCGAGCACACAACAATTTTAGCTTACCACATTAAAAACCCTATCTGAGGGGATTTCTCTGTCAGTGTTGAATATAATCCCCCATGGCCCATGGATCCTTTGCTCTACCTGGCTTTGACCGCCAGCCCAGTGTCTGTTATTTTTGGGATCCTGTAGCGCTGCTTTGGCAGCTTGTCGAGGCAGTTCACGAGTAGTCACTCCAATGCTGTTCAAAACCCTCATCTAATAAGCTGGTAGCAAAGCAGCTTCCAGAGCTGTGCTCTATTCCAGCAACTCCCTTTGCCAGCTAGAAATTACGCTATTTTCCAATTTCATTATTACCTCTGTTTTTTATTATAGCATCATTAGAGTGAGAAAACTGGAAAGGAAGTGGGGATTGTATAATGCAGGAAATAGTGAATTAATACCTCTACCATATGATGGAATGGTGCAGAGCTGTGACAGTGTCAGGGAAATATACAGCAAATAAAGACCGTGCTGGCTGGGCGAGGACAAGACTTCTCCACTTGTTCTGAGGAGCATTAGCTCGCAACAAGAGCTATTTCTCAGAAATGCAAGATCTGCATTTTGGTTTTGCATGCACATGTGGTTGCTCCCGAATAAAATCTCGAGAAGTGTTTATTAGCTCCTGAGCATTTATAACTACCAGCTTCAGCAGGCTGCATTCCGAAAGGGACAACGCAGCTCTCACCAGCAAGCAGTGTGAAGGGGTTTGTCTTTTTTATTCTGAAATAGTGGGCAGCACTAAATAGTGCAAAAAGCAGCCTGATCTTTTTTTTTCCTTCTTTTTTTGTTTTCTTTTCCTGACACTTTTCGAACGACATTGTATTTTCAGGCTCACAGACCTTACAGTGGCACACACAAATCATACGGATAACCCGTTATTTACTGCTCACCCTGGAATTTCTGACAAAGCACAGAAATTTGCTGTTTCTAGTGCATGGAAATGGCACTGCTCGCAGTTTCTGCGGATGCTCAGATAAAAGCCTCTGTAAAATGTATCTCTTAAAAACCCATTTTGTTTGTAGTAACACCAGAAAGTAATTAAATGCTGGTATGTATCATTTTTATTTTGACACTGCCTTTTGAGATGTTAAGTGATTAGTTAGCCTAAACAACTCCACAGCAGAAACTGCATGTCTCTGTTGTGCAGTTGTCAGATCTCAACAAAAGTGCTTTTAATAACAGCTTGTTCCTCAGTTCGCTGGGTTGCGAATGGATGCAGGTTTTAGAAACAACGTATTTATGCATCTTCTTATCATCTGGGCTGCCTGACAGTGCTGCAATAAAGATGCTTCCTAGCTGGGTGAGTGTCTTCAAAGGAACTGCGGGATAGCAAAAGGAGAAAACCAAAATATCTCTGGGTGAACAGAAAGCGCCAACGGGCATGGAACTCTGAATTTTAAAGTGTAAAATCCAGATTATCCATTTCTAGACCCTCTCAAAGCTTCAAACTCTTTACAGCCTGTTGAGAGCAGAATGATCTCTGACTTCCTGAGAGGAGGCCAGCGCTGGGGTGGAAGGACGCAGCTGCTCCGCCGGCATCGAGCAGCTCGGCAGGGCCGGCAGGGATGCAGAGAATCCTCCTGCATCCCCTGAAACCATGCAGGAGAGGGGAAGGGAAGCACATTTGTCTGCCATAAGCTGCTCAAAAGTTGCTCAGTGCATTCCCATGGAGCACGGTGCTGCAAGGCTGGGCTGACCCCCAGCAGGGCTTTGAAGGTCCAACACTTGTAGAGGCAAATTGCGGGATGTTAAATACAATACCAGGGGATCGATGGAAACCATACATTTATTGAGACGTAACAGTCAATTGCACGGCTGTTAAAGAGCTATAACTATGTATTAAATAATCAGTTCAGCTGGTATTTATTTAATATAATCGCAGCCTATTAAACCTGAATTAAGTACAGAGTTAAGTGTCTCTGGGACACACAGCTGAAAATGCTGCCAGGAACATTTTATGTTGCCTGAAACCCTTTGTGGAAAACTCCCACAAACATGGTCTCTGCAAAATTGTCCTTCATTTGATGAGGGAAATGCAACATGAGATTGTTGATTTTTCGCCTAAATGGCAGTTGTCTAGCAAGTTTGGCCTGGGCTGAGATGTACTGTAGATGCAGAATTTCTGTAGATCAAAAATACTTGACTGACTTTTTGGAACTGCTCCTTTGCAGATTTCGTGTGGCTTAGTTTGCTTTACTTGCACATCTTTGCTCCCCTGATTCCCTGATCCTTATGCAGCTATTCACACCAGCACAAAGTGAGTCCAAAGTAAATGTAAAACGCTGCTAAGTCAACACGGATTTGCTCTGACCTGGCTGGGCTCACAAACGGGAAATGTGAACAAGGAGAATCTCTCTGGCTCTGGAAATGCAAAGTCAGAGGACCCAAGGGGATGCTCCAAACACCCCCTCACTGTGTTTCCAGCAGCCCACGGGGGCTTGTGCACTGGTCCCTGGGCTATCGGTTTGCTTGACACCAGCTCACGTGCTGCAATGAGCCGTTCTGGTGTCAGATGCCCAGGAGCTAGTGCAGGCTCACACCTGGGATGAAACTATTTGTTGTTTGGTGAAACTGCTGCCGCTGGCGTTCTCAGTCTGGAGAGAAGCACTTCTGTTTTTGCTTACGTTAATCCTTTTCTTTCTCATTTTTTAGTGACAAATGAAACCAAGGTACGACTCCTTCAAAATAAATACCCAGAGTGAGTGCTGCACATGTCGCGTATGGTGAGTGTTACATGACAGACTGGGAAAAAACCCTGCTGAAGTCCGGGCAGATCCTCACTGGCCAGCCCTCAATGCCAGGGCTGTATGCAGTATTTTACATGGAGATTATCTGAGTTTTTTGGCTTTGTGTCTCCTTTTCCCAGCTGCCTGGGCAGATGTGTTGTTTCGCAATCCCCAGGGCGTGGAAGTGGAGAGCGGACTGCGATTTGTTCTCCCCATCTGAACTGATTCTCTTGATAGCGTAGCGTGGAGGAGGTGAGTGAACCCACACAGGGTGTGCTCCTGCCTCCCAAAACCTCTCCCTTCCCGCAGCGGGGACACAAATCCCGCACATCTCAGCTCCTGTGCAACCCGAATGCCTCTGTGTAAGGAATGCTGCTGCCACAATCCCTGTTCCCCTCCCTCCCACTAATTAGCCGGTGTTTAACACCCAGACAAAACCCCACTGCACCTGCACTGCCCTGGGAAGTACAATGCTGAGGCAGCAACAAAGCGGCGTGGCAGGGACCCTGAAAGCCCTGTGATCCCTTGGAAGCATCACTTTGAAAAAGGATGATAGAAAAGGGAAAAAAAAAAAAAAAAGAAAAAAAAAAGAAAGAAGAAAAGGGGAGGAGGAGGAGATTCGCTCACTCAGACCTTTTCACTATTGGAGAGAATGGGTGAAAGCCCACAAAAGCAGCTTAATAAAGAGGAGAGGGAGAACAAGGAGAGGGGAAGTGAGGGCAGGCTGAAAGCAAGGACTTTCCAGGCTGCATTGTCCCCTTCGCCCTCCAGAAATCCCGAGTCAATGTCTCAAAGGCTGTCGATGACATCAAGTTGATTGGTTTTGCCGCAGCCCTTAAAACTAGTGGTGGGGAATCGATGCGACCATCTTCCGCCCAAGACCTGCTCTTCAGAGGGCAAAATGAGTCTTATTCACAGGCGTGACAAAGGGGCCAGCGCCGCTCTGATGTGGTGGCTGATGGCCCCTTCACATGTTTCCTCCCTTCAGAGGAACGGTGCAATGCATTTTTATCCTGCTCTTTGGCCAAGTTCTTCCTAGAACCAGCTGCCATTCAGTAGGTGAAGGTTTTCTTTTTTGAAAAAAATACTTTCAAGGCTTTAATTAAAAGAGTATAAATAATTTTCTACCTTCCACCCAAGAAGGGTGGAATTATACCTTCTCCCACCTGTAGAGATGGAAGGAAAGCTTATGTTTAGCCTGTGTTTTCCTATGGCCAGGTTTGGTATCAATTTGGCTGACTTTTAGGGCATGACTTTTAGAAGATGCTGCTCCTTCATGTCGGTGGGATGTCTGGCATCTGGGATCACAGGGTAAAAGGCCAATTAGGAGATGGCTCATAAAGGCGGTGCTACAAGGTCTCATTAGAGGCTTTAGGCATAACGTGGTTGATCTCAAAACATGAGCAGAATGATTTCTGGCTTAACTAGCAGAGTGATCAGAAGGTCAGTCCCAACAAGAATCACTAGGTGTCTAATACACTGGACATAAATTAGTATCATCAGTTCAA
Source organism: Alectura lathami (assembly GCA_013399715.1). Classification (NCBI taxonomy): domain Eukaryota; kingdom Metazoa; phylum Chordata; class Aves; order Galliformes; family Megapodiidae; genus Alectura; species Alectura lathami. The sequence continues at coordinate 781,849 of VXAV01005515.1, read as the reverse complement.
ACACCTCGAAAATTGGAAGTAAATTACTTCAGACACTTGAGACAGACAGCGTTCACACAACAGGCAGAGCCAGCAAGCCCAGCTGTCAGGGCATCGCCAGATCCCCTCGCTCCTCCGAGCTGGATGCCAGCAGTGAGATGCTGGGACTGCTGCTTGGTGCTGAGCTCCCTGAGCCTCCTGGAACAACAGAGAACTGAAGGGGAAGAAGACGTGATTTGTGCCTGAGAATGGATGATTTTTCTGCAAGTACCTCTTCAGCTTCATCCAGAGCACAAGCAGCAAAGAGAAAAACTCGTTCACTAACACAGTCTCCTGCTGAGTCGTCCTACAGTGATATAAATATGGCTGGAAAATGTCTGCACTGTTTATTACTTTGAAGTCAAATGTGCACCAGCTATTTTCAGAAACATGGGAGAAGTAATGCCTTCTGGCTGGCTTTGAGTTGGTAGGTCATCTGACAAATTTCCCTTTCCCTGTCCCCCTGCTTTTATATACACATGGAAATGCAGACATGGATATTTTAATGTATATATTAAAACTAGACCAAAAGTTTGTGCGCTGTTTGGAGATGTGTGGCATAGAAATAAATCACAGGGGAGAGCAAGGAAGAAACACGTGCTGCTCCCTGGCAGCCTAGGTTTGCTTGGTGCTGCACAGCGGAGTAAGGCACACAGCCTGAGCTGGCAGGCAGCTGGATGCGGGCCAGACCCTATGGGCAAAATGACCATCCAGCATTCTCCTGTGAGTTTGTCGAGGTATTTAAGGTGTGCTTAGGGAGTAGTTGCAGGACAGTCAGCAAAATGCTGTCAGCTTCAAGTTGGGAGAGGACTGTTTTCTCCTTTCCTAGGGTTGTGGGGTTTAACAGGAGCTGCATCCTTGGAGGTCCCCGTGGAAAAGGCTGCTCTGGAAGCAATGGAGGAGAGGACACGTTAGCTCCAAACAGCCCAAGTGAGTCAAGGCTTTAAAGAAAGCACAAGGTTAAGGACTATTATTGAGTGCTTTGGTTTCCCACGTGTTGGGTTGCTATTATTTGCCTTCTGACATTTATGACTACACAAAACAAAAGAAGCCCTTGAGAAGGTGATCCAGGTCTACCCTGGGCCATGAGAAGTGAAGGTGCTGTTATCTCAGTCAGTGAGATATGGGACTTGGAGATAGCAGAAGGCACCAGTCCCCAACCTGACCCCTCCAAGGGCAAGATAGCTCTGTATGGTAGCAGCCCGTGCTCCCCAAATCTCTGCTTCTTTCCCAGAAAGCAAGTGGGGACAGGGCTGATCGCATAGCCCAGATGCTAGGAGAGCAGCCACACTGCACTCATTATCCTTATCCGTGCCTTTCCAGCCGTACAATGGATGGACAACTACATGACAGCTCTGCACTGCCTCGAGAGGGTTCTGCGTGCAAACCTGTGCACCGACAGAGACAAGAGCTCTAACAGGGAGGAAGGCAATGCCTGGGGTTGTCTTAATCGAGTGTTAATGGGTCCCAACAGGGAGACAGGCTCAGCTGGGTGCCCATTGCTCTAATTGATAAGAAGCCCTGATTGGGTCCTTAGAGAGTGCTGGTTCCTCACTGGACTTACTGAAGGTGGGGGAGGAAGGCTGGAAAAGGAAATAGCTGTTGCTTAAAAGGGAGGGGGGTTTTGGTTATTGATTTTGTGTTTTGTTGTTATGATTTGGAAATCTACTGCAAAGCAAGTGGATTTAAAAAAAAAAAAAAAAAAGCAAACAACAACAAAAAGAAACCCTGACAGAACTGGGAATGAGACTGCAGTGGAAGTTGTTTTGAAGTTGTTTTTGCATTTTCAGCATGGAAGGAAGTTGGCCAGTGCAGGTAGGTGAAGGGGCCTTGGTAGGGTTTGCTGGCACTGCCCCATTGTGCGGTTACTGGTAAAGAACAGCTGGAGCTATGTCTCTACTTCTTGTGCTGCTTGGGCAACAAGAGAGCAGTGGGACTGGGGGGGTTGCAGCAGGCAGGGATGGTGCTCCTGCAGCTTTGGCTCCCTACTTGCTCTCAGCTGCAAAAATGTAGTTACTTGCACAGCTTGCAAGAGTGCTGTGTGCTGGATGGAAGAGTCTGTGAAGGTCCCTAGTGAGATGTGGCTCATCCCTATGTTAGGGTGAGGATGCATAGAGTATAGGGCTCTGTGTCAGCACTGCATGGAGAAATGGGGTTGGTAGGAGTACAGCTTTCTTCAGCGTGGCTCTGATTGTGCTGGTGGTGCTGCTGTGAATGACAGGCTTTGCCTTAAAATGAAATGGCTTCTTTCCTCCTGGGGCCTGCTTGTTACAGCTTTTGCTCATAGTAGGGATAGATGAGCCCGAAGGAAATGGGATCTTGTGCTTGTCCCTGAGCCTGTCAGAGTTAACCCTGTGCAAATAAAAAGGAAACTGAGTCATGGAGAGGTCATGTACCAAATGCAATCCAGCAAACCTAAATTTAACCTTGTCTCTGACAAAAAAAAAAAAAAATCAAGACTCCAGCCACACAAATACATCTTCTGGTGGAGTGTTTGCTGTTTATTTTGCTTCTGTTTTGTTGAGAATCTTGGACACTTGCATTTGTTTGCTGAACTGATCTGCAGCTGCTGACTCTATTGTACCTTCAGTGTCTCAGCCAGAGCCCTTTAAGTTCTTCCCCACCTGTAGATTTCCTTTCCTGTAGGAGGAAGGAGTGCAGCAGGCATTATACAGCCTTGTTGCAATGCCAGGCGCTCATAATAGCCTCATTACAGCGGTTCTCCTCTTCCTTTTTCTTTTTCTTTCTAGGACCATAAAGCACTTGCAGATGTGAGCCATCCTTGGAAGCTGCCTTCACCTGCTCTCTGCAGTACTTAATCTTGAAGCAACTCCAGGGAGCTCTTTAGAAAGTCTTTGTAAAAGTATCAAAGGGATGGCAGGGTATTTTTGTTAGGGTGGTTATTGCCTCTGATGCTCTTTTCTGGCCTGGGCTTTGTTGTGCTGTTGAAAGCTTTATTTTTCTATGAGCACCCAAGATATCTGGGCAGACCAACAGTCTGTTTTGCCCAGAAGCTGCCTCTGAGACTGTAGCTTCAGAATCATTAGTAGTGGTTTTGTGCATTGGAGCAGTTGTAAGTCTGATCTGGATCACCTGTTGGCATGTGCAGAACTTGCTCTGGTTTTACACCTGTATGCCAAGGAAGCAGGCATGCAGGAAGTCAGATGCAAAATAGGCAATGTATTAGGACTAACCAGCCAACATTTCTTGGAGCTGTAAAAAATTTTTTTTTTTTTTTTTTTTTTTTTTTTAGAATGATACTCTACACTGTTTCTTTTGCCATGTCTTTGAGCTGTAACTGTGATAACAAATGAAGTTTTTTGATTCACAGCCTTAGAAGCTCAATAGATGCTCTGGGGAAAAGGATAAGGGAGCAAGCAAGGAGTGAACCTCATACTGTTCTCTCAGATGCTGTTAACCAAAGAAGACTGGCCATAGCTGTATGAATTTTGTGTCTCTGCTGGTGAGAAAGAAGTACAGCAGGCACATCAAGGAAACTCACCCCTGAATGTGCACTGCTGACTTATCAGCTTTTAAATTGCTGACAAATGGCAAGCTTCTGTAATGATCCAGTTCGGAGGGCACCTAGCTGGAGAAACACAGGGATCCTCCTGGCAGGGTCATTCCTGGGGGTCATTAATCACTGATTTGATATTCAAAGCTGATGGCAAAGTCAAAGCAGGTCAGCATGCTAATGGTCATCAGCAGTGGCAACGACCAATTTCCACAGAATTATTGTCAGTGAAAGGAGCAATAAGCAGCTCAGGAAAGGCAATCTTTTATTTTTAAATGGAAGCCAATATGAGGTGGGCTGTGTGTGCAGAATGAACCACTGCCTGACAGGAGGCAGATTTCGTTCTAATTGGGAGAGGAGAGATGCAGCTGTAACTCCAGGGGCAAGCAACATCTCCCAGCTGAGACCATCTGCTGTCATTTTGGACTGAGAAATTAAGCAAGATAATGCTTCTGGTTAGCATGAGGGAGCTGGGGCCTGTCATGGGTGAGTGTGGAGGGGATGAGTCCATCCTTGTGGCTGGAGAGCAGTCCTTGGAGCTGGGCAGAGCCCTGTGTGGCTCAGTTTAAAGGTGGAAAATAAATGTTATTGTCTATTGAAGTCATTGCTTGCTTCTTGTCTAGGAGCTCCCTGCTCAGGAAGGCTACGAAGTGTCCTTTTGTACCCAGTACCTCTGCTTTCTGGCTGCACCAAAGACACCCCAGGAACAATAAAAGCACACTCCTGGTATTTTTCCTCACTCTCATGTAGTGTTATGGAGGTACCCAAAGTGTGTGGGCTGCTGTCCTGCTACAAAAACAATTTGCTGTGGACTCATGGATGCAGGTTTAAAGCTTTATTTTTTTAAAATACCTTGAGTGTGTTTTTCTCAGATTCTTTCGTTCACTTTCAAATGAGGGCATTGTGTTNNCACACACACACACCCTGAAAGCCTGAAGCAGAGCTGCGCTGTTATGGCTCAAAGCAGTCAGCGGGGTCCTCAGTCCTCTCTTCTGTCTGCACTTGTGGGTCAGGAGCTGCTGTGCCGGTGGCTGTGCAAAATTGGAAAAAAACTGACCCTGCCCTGTAGATCTAACTCTGTCATAGTATCTCAAACATCTTTCTCAGAAAGAAAGATTCCAGCATCACATTAAGGATTACTTGTTGCTCTGAATTATTGACTCAGGTTATGTGAATTTGAGACACATCTTGAAATTATTTCTCCACAAAAGCGTATGTGGTGTGAGAAAAATACCTCTGGAAATCAAGAGAGCAGGACAAGTGCTGTTTGATCACACTGACCTTTGCCGAAGGCAGGTTTCCATCTGGGGATGAGGCAGGAGCTTCATTGTTTTCAGCTTCTCTGCTGCTGTACTTGAGCAGCCTTTAGCTGGTACAGGTTGGTCCAAAATAGACACACATGTACTAGGAATTGGACTTGAGACCAGCAATTAATTTCACATAATACCTTTGTTGTCCCTGCCTTGGACCAGATTTGAACTGGTGACCTGGAGATGAAAGTCACCATAGTCCCTTAATAGTCCCCCGAGGCAGGCAGCCTCCTTTCTGGTTGTGCTGAAAAGCCATGGCCAGGCTGTTTCCCTGCCTCCCCTGAATTTAACCCTCTCCCATCCCCTTCCCTCCCACCTTCTCCAGCTCTCCTTTGTCTGCTGGGCATGACTGGGATAAAAGGAAGAGCAATGAGAGCCATATGCGAAGCCTTTTCACCCTCTGGACGGCCTGTGGTGAATCTGGCTGGGGTTGAGTTGAGTGAGCCCTGGGGGTCCTCTGAGTTGCTTGAGCTTCTAGGTGTGTTTGACGGGGGATTGCGCCATGTGGAAATGTATTTGCAGGAAATACATGGGACTGTTCAGGAGTAGGAGGCCTGAAGCTGGCATTCAGGTGCAGAGCATGAGGCACTCCCTGGTTCCTCCCAGCATCAGGTAATGTCTATTATTCTTTATCTGTTTCTCATCCAGTCTTCACACTGCTCTCTATTCTGCTGAGCCATATACCTGAGTTCCCATCTGAGGGCCATGTGAGTACCCTGGTGAAGTAGCATAACTGTTGTCCTGTTCCCACCATGTCCAGGCGTCCTCTGGGATGAAAAGTGACCCCCAAGCACTGGCGTGGGGACTCACTTCTGCAGGTGGTGAAGGTGCCATCTTCACGTATGAGAGCTGGAAAGTTCCAGGTTTTGTGGGTATGGCTGCATGATGAGGAGGATGGGGTTAAAATACTTCACGATCTGTCTGGTCCACTTGGTCCCTGAGGTGTTGATGAAGCCTAAAATCATGTGAGAGGAAGAAAAATGAACTAAATCCAAGTGAAATATCACATTTTGGTGCTACCAAGAAAGTCTTGTGCTGTGGTCTGAAGACCTAAAGTAACAGGCATGCTCTCACAGTAGGAGGTAGAGGTGAGGTTTGCACTGCAGAAAGCTCCCACCCTGAAATACAAAGGATTTCATGGATGCTAATAAATTAAACCCCGTGTGCCGACCCCAAAATGCAGTAGTAATGAACAAGCTTGAATTTGAAGATAAGTGCAGAGTAACACGCTGGTTTTTCAGAGGTCGCAGGACCGTTCAACAGGGTGGGTGGGATGAGACTTGGGAGCCTGACTGTCTGATGTGGTGGGCCTTCATTTAGGCTCTCGCTCCTTTCCATGACATACCCAAATATTCTCTCCCAATAAACCTCCAGTTCATGGGGGTACTTGTAAGCTGTCTTTGAGAAGCTACTCAGAAAATAAGTCTCCTTGTCATTAGCCAAGCATCCTCTATCTGGAGGATGTATCAGCTCTGCTGATACATATCTGGAAATCATACAAATGCTGAAAACCCCATGTGTCCCACTCTGCATGCTCCCTGTGGTAGGCTGGCTGCCAGATAAGTGACACGAGTTCACTAGGAGGGGGACATGTTGCTGCAGGCCCCATGCTGGGGAGAGCTGATGGCCTTCCAAGTCTCCCCACCAGCTGACATGGAGCAGGAGACTACCCCTTCCCCAGCTAATTCTCCTCCTTCTCTTTCGCAGACATCTTAAGGGCCTTACAAAGTCTGTTGCATGTGGGCTCCTGGCCCTGGTGAGGCAGAAGTTGCCTGCAGGCAGGGTAACCCCCCTTGGACATCTCAATGAAGACATCACTCATCAGGTGTCAGCCCTCTTCGGGTAACAAATCTCCTGCCTCTGCTTGGCAGGAATGTCTGCAGTCAGGGCTCGCACCTGAGGCTGTCGGCCTTCAAAGCCCTTCCTCCCTGCACGTGCTGCTTTGGGGACCGGGCCCTGTGCAGAGCCCTAGCCAAGCACCTTGTGGCAGTCAGAGCAGTGAGGGAATGTTAGCAGCGCAGAAGGGAGGGGAAGGGTCCTCTAGGAAGGGAGCCAGCTTCCCCTCCAGCCTGTAAGCGCTGTCGGCATCCAGCTGGGCCCAGCCTCCTCCCATCCACCAAGCCTGGCTCCTCCAATAGCCCCCATTCCTACCTGTGCCTTCTAGTCAACTCCACTGTGCAATAATAGTGGTGACAATAATGAACACTTTGTACTTCTGTTTCTTATCCCTCCTTGTTGCAAAGGATTGCAAAGTGAAGTAGAAAAGAGAGAGGATTTTTATGAAGCGTATTAGTTCAGGAGATTGGTCCTGGTCTGTGAGTTATGGCCGCTCAGTGCCTCAGCACCAGGAGGTGATGAGACGACAGCTTGGGTGTCCTGCTGTCATGCAGGAGAAAAATGAAGGTGTTCAGCTGCAAGAGTGGTGGCTGGCAGCCTTAAGAGGGCGTGTGCCTTTCCTACAGTGTGTGACAACAGGGGATGGGGCTGACTGTTGGAGCTGTCTGTTTGGAAATGGATTTGGGGGGTTAGGTCCATGTCTGGTGTAATTAGGGTAGTTTGCTCCACCCAGGGATGGGGCAAGAAGATTCTATTTCTCTTTTGTAACAGTTCACTGGTAACAATATGTTTTGCCTTAGAAATGGTGTTGCAGTAAATGAGGTGAGTGCCTTGTGAAGCTTTCTGGCTCTCAGTTTTTTTTTTTTTTTTCTTATTTGCATGTTGTTAAAGAGCAACTTTTTATTCCTTTGTTAATCACTGCCTGCCTAGTGCTCTGGGTTGTATGTTGAGGATCTCCTCCCATTCCCGCATTAATCCTCCTGCTGGATTTCAAGTGGACTCTGCACTCACCTTGCTTCTCCACACAAACTTGCCTGCAGCAAGATAACAATAGGATTCAAGCTGGGAGAACTGTTATCGGTTGGTAAGATTTTAGAGGAAAGAATAATTCCTTCTTCCATGCAAGAAGACATCTAGCCACGTTACAGTGTGCATCTTTGAAGTACTGTGATTTTTTTTTTTTTTGGTAGGGACAGAAACCTCTCCCTTGGAACAACAGGAAATACTCCCACAGTCCTTGCCATGTGTCCCAAAGTATGAATTGCCTTTAGCACATGGAGGGTGCTGAAAATAGCATCATGCAGACCTTCCTGGGGACGGGGGGAGGAATTAAATGGACACATGGTAGGCACCAGGAGAGAGGCAGTGATGGAGCCCTTCCAGGGAAAACAACCCTCTGTTATGGGTCATAGAGTAAACACAGATGTCTTGAATCACAAGTAGCCAGAGGAAGCAGAGCAGAGCCATCGTGTGGGATGCAGGAGGGGCTTTGCCTTCTGGGCAACTCTGCTGAGATGCAGACTGCAGGGTGGGACATCAGAGCCTGGTTTGGACATGAGCTCTGGGGATGGCATGGCAACTAAAAGGAAAGCAAAAACTCCACAATGACTGAATAATAAAAGTGATGTAGCTGAGTTTACTTCTTTCTGGGTGAGCAATCAGGGAGCAGCACTGTGCATGTGTACAAGTGCATGGCAGCAATTCTCCTCCCTCCTGCACTCCTCTGAACTCCAGATTGCAAGGGTTTGGCCAACCCAAGGCTTTCTGTCCAGCCTTTTTCTTTCTCTTTATGAATATCATTTGCATCCTTGTAATGACTGAAAAATAAGGGAGAAGAAAACTTGGAAAAATAAATGATATTATAAGAGCATTATCATTTTTTTTTAAGCATGCATCTGGATTTCATTCTGAAGCTGAGTTTCACTGTATTCCTTCTGGAAAGGGAACAAGAATAATCAGGGCTGCAAAGAGAAATGCTGTGCAATGAGACATGGAGCAGCTTAGCTCTCTGTGATGAAGAGGGACCTGGATGCTGACCTCACTCAGGCTGCAGGCAGTTGCAGGAGGAATAAAAAGTAAATCTGGGCTTATTGCCATGAATAATATGATGTCTTTACATCCTGACCTAATTGTATTAATTCTTCATGGCAAATATCATATGGAAGTGGCTGATTAGTACCTAGCAATGAGACTGGTATTGGCCATCTGGTGTTCCTGGCTTAGAAGGAAAAAAAAGAGATGAAATAAAACTGAAACCCATTATAAGAGTCCTTCAAATAATGAATTAGCTGGATTCATTAAATTCCAGTTCAAATTTGTCTCTACTGCTACTTGTTTGCGGGCAGGGCATGAGACATTTGTGTGGCTGTATCTAGGAGGAAAGTGGCCCCTCCAAGCTGACAGTGTGCAGTGAATTAGGTTTATTTTGTGAGTAATAGAGTCCATGAGAAACAATGGAATCAGCTTTGTCTTATCTGACTTGCTGTCAGGTTTGCCTTTGTTCTGGATTAGTGCCTCACCTTCAGTTCCTGTGAGTGCAGCTCATTTACAGGCAAAACTAATTAAAAAAACCTCTTCTCCTTCCATGAGTTAAAGCAGACAGGGAAACTGAGGTACAAGGCTCTCTTCCATGTGTCTTATCCAAGCCTGATTTGGCATGGCAGTTGTGTAAATCCTTTTGTGTAAACTTTGCTCACATCCTGCACAATGGTAGGCAGCTCAGGGACAAAAGACCTCCTGTGGTTTTGCTCTTTGTAATTTTTTTTCCCCACCAGACCTAGGACAGGGTGATGCATGGGAGAATGACACTCTGCATTGAGTTGAGCAGTACTGCAGCATCTTTTCTGTCAAATGAGATGCACAGAGTCTGAGGGGCCTCCTCTTGTCTCTCCTCTCCCATCTCCTTTTTATATCTCCTCACACCTTCCCCTTTGTCATCACCTCTTGTGTCCCTTTGCCACTCCTGCCCCAGCAGCTGCTGGCCTCACTTTACACCTGAGCAAGCAGTGCTGCATCCTCCCTGGCTGCAGTTCTGGGGTGCAGTGGGCTGTTCAGATGTATGCAAGGAGCAGAAATCGGCCATTGCCCAGGGAGTGCAGCACCTTGAAGGGAAGCCCTGGTCGTTTACGCTCAGGTATGGTTACGGGGAGGAGCTCAGTGTCTTTGCTTTATTAACATCCCTAATAAACTCTGGGTTTCCTTTAATTTAAGCCTTATTTTCTTCCCCCCTCATAATTAATGATCCACCCTGATTGCTCAACAGAGTAGGAGTGTGCTATAACGACGGCCTTTTGAACAGGCTCCTTATTAATTGTGCTTGCCAGGTAAACAAGTAAAGGGAGCCTGCTGTGGAGTAACATATTCCCCAAGCACTCCAGATTTGCCAAACTATGCATGTTCAGAACCATGACACTCATTTCTGGCTGGCTTTACCAACAGATGGTCTTGATCCTCCATGCCTTTCTCTGAAGGAGAAGTGATGGCCAAGCTGGGTGAGCCCAAGGGTTTTCCTTTCTTTAGGTCTCAGAATGACTGTGCTGTAAAGATGTATGGTTATTGCAAGAAGCTCTAAATCTGTGGTGGTGGAGAACACAGCTACCACCATCTCCTGCTTCAGTGAGTGGTGAAGGAACCAACCCCGTGGTGTACAAGGATGAAGGCTCGTGTGCATGTCAGGTGTTGTCTTGGCTGGCACCATTCAAACACCCTCCCGTGTTTCCAGTGCTGTTCCACCTTGAATAGATGGAGTCTTCCCAGGATTTTTCTTAATTTAGGATTATAATGTTGCCCTTTTGTCCTTCCCTGTAGGTATTAAACTGGTCTGAAGAGAGCATTTTGTCACTGTGGTGGCAGTGTGGTGGGCCTGGTGACCCTGAGTCTCCATGGACTGCAGGCTTTGCTTCTCTGTGCAGGTCACGGCTCTGACAATCTTGCTGTTGAGTGCTGATGGGCAGCTGTTAGGCTGCGGGCAGCTGGGGGCTGTGGTGGGCTTTCCTGGATATTTCATGTAAGCAAAAAAACATCTGTCGATCCACACTTTTGATGGCTCACAAAGTATGTTTGGGTTTTGAACCAGTGACCTGCGGGTCAAAGGCTTCATCCCCTGCTCAGTCCCCAGAGAACAGAGCCTGTTGTTGCCCACAGACCGCAGGTACAGCCCTGAGGCCTGACTTTCAGTGGCTGTTGGCTTCTGGAGCCAAGTGTGCAGCTCCTGAGCATCACCTCAATGTCTCACTTGGGTTTTTGCACCTTATTTTCATTCCTTGGGATGGGCTAACTCCTTCATCCTTTAACTTCATTCCAAATTAATATGGCTTAGATAAAGTTGTGTCTGATCAGCTCACCATCTCCTGCATCACCTCCTGGGCAGCATCTCACGAGATGTGCAATGCCAGCCCTTGCCAGCCTGTTTGTTGCTTAGCTGCTCTGCATCAAGCAATGATTTCATGCTGTGGGGAACTGTCTCTGTGATAACATGCTCATGAGGCCAAACTTGTATGTCATGCCATTTTTTTGGGGGGGTGGTGTGATGTAGCGAGCAGTTATGCTGCACCGCTTCTTGCAGTGACCGTCCCCACTAACGGCAGACTCCCTGTTCTGGGATCACTACATCTGCTGGAGAAGTGGCTCTCCCTTTATTTCTCTTATGGGCTCCTGACATTCATTATTAACCTAAAATAAAGGGCATGTTGCTCTGAAACAAAGCCATTGCCAGCTGATTATGGGAAACCTAAAATATACTGAGCACTGATTCATCAGGGCATAAGATATGATCCTTTTTTGACTGTGGTATGTGGATGATTGATTGCTTTATAAAGATAATGTGATTAGTCTTAAAGGTGAATTATAATTAATAATGGTATTTGATGGGGCGGGAAGGGTGAATTTAGCCGGATATCTTTCCCACTCCATCACCATCTGAAACAACACATCTGTGGCAATAAAGCAAGTGTTAAAAGTACACCTGACATGGCACAGTGTGTAAGAGGTGTTAGTCACAAACACTAAAGAAAAAAGCTTCCATTGACCAAAAAATTAGGAGTAAGATAATCAGCAAGTGACATCAGCTGCAACTGACAGCACTGTGCAAATATGCATAATTATGCAAGCAATTTGCTCAGCATTGATGGTATCTGTTATGAGGTAAAAACATCCTCAAGCACTGTGGGAAGGCCTGTGCAAATCGCAACAGGGCCAGTGCTTGCTAACTTGATTTAAAGCTTCACTGAACTATGGACAGCCCTTGCAACTGCTGAACCTCTGGGGAATTAGCATGGTTTCTGCTACTTGCATTTTCCATGCATTTGCTACAGCTGTGACCATGGCAGGATAAATCCCACCTCCAGGGATGAGTAGACTAGGCAAATACATGCTTGAATTTATTTGCTTAAAAAAACACCCCCCAAATACCCACCCCAAAGCCCTATACATACACTAATGTATTTGTTCCTGTGTTAGTAGGACCCACAAGTATTGTTTTCAAAATACTGCTTCTCTCCAGTAGTTTTACTGCTACCAAATACACTCTGTGCCCCAGCTCAGCAGTAGGTAGTTATTTAAAACAATATGTTTCTCTTATGTGCACTGACTTCTCAGAGGTCTTGGCTTGTTCAGGCTTTAACTAGACTTTTGCATACAAATTTAATGTGTCATTATGGCATACTTAGGAATAATTAATATGAAAGGGTTACTTGTAAATTAGAACTAGGGACAGATTTGTGAACTCAACCCCAGCAGTGTTTTTGCTTTAAACGCTGGAGCTGATGACAGGTTTGATGTGAGAGTGTCAAGTGACGTTTACTAGCCAGGAGTATTTATATTTTGAATGTGTGTGGTGGGAGATTTTTTTTTCCCCTCACTTTTTTTGTTCCCAAATTTTGCAGCTGTGCTTTGATTTACATGAAGCGGACAAAGCTGTGAGTTTACAGCATTCCAGTTCCTTCCCTCATTAGGAGCCCAGAATGGCAATTCCAGCAGTCCCACGGGAAAGGGGCTGCAACGTGCTGTGTGCAGTCCAAAGGCGGCCAAACCTATCTCATGGAATCTTGGCTAAGATATAGTGAATATAGAAGTATCTAACTAGAAGTATGGCAAAAAGATTTTAGTTTTTGTTAAGCATGTCATAGAAGGTTCTAAATACATCAGGGTGCAAGAGACTGCTCTTTCACCAGCTGACTCCTCAACTGCCCTACCTTTCTGCAAGCACAATGTGAAAAATTTGGGGGTGGAAATTGGGAAGGGGCAAATATTCTCCAAAAAGCTTGGAGGGGATGGAAACTTTGTTTCAGGATGAAAACTGGCTTGTTACAGAGGACTGGGGAAAAAAAAAAATCTCCCTTGGAACAGCTGGAGCCAATCCCCATTGGAGTCAGGATGCAGGGCCAGATGGTCAGGTCTGGTATGACAATTATACGTTCTTTAATTTTAATGAAAACATGCTTTTGTTTGGGGGAAAATAAAAATTGTTACCAATTCTACTGTGAACAAATATAATGAAAATATAGTCCTTATTCTGAGAAGTTCGCTGCCCAAGAGTGACTCTCATATCACTGGGAGTATCAAGCGAGGAGTGAGCAGATCAAGAAAGGAAAGACTCAGCTCTTTTTTGGCTTTCAGGTCCTAGCAGAAATGCAGAGAAATACTGCTGGAATTTGATATATCGACCTGTTTTCATTATAACTTCAGCATTTCTTTCAGCTGAAAGAGAAGATATGATATGTCTTGATTAAATGAAACATCATCAGAGTGCTGAATTAATTACATAGAACATGGGCAAGGAGTTGGTGTTGTATTAATTTGGCTGCTCTGGAAGAAACACCAATCGGCTGTTTGCAAATGATAACTTCATACTCTGTCATCTTCCATGAAGGCATCTCACTGCTCTTTGCAAACATTGATTGAGCAAGCTTGGTAAAGGTATCAAAGTATTAAAATATTCCTTTTGCACAAGGTAGAATAGCACTAAGAAAGTTTTAAGGCTTTTCTTCTGCAGGCCAAAAGCAATGGTAGTTTGATACAGAGTTGTGTAAATAAACCATTGAAAGCCTTTCTGGTGCCTCTGTCCTCCTGAGCTGCGCAGGATTGGCAGAAGAGCTGGTAAGAGATGACCAAGTTTCCATGGTTTTCAGTTCTGGAGTTTTAAATGAGCACCAAATTTTGTCCCTGCGGGTGGCTCATTAAGAACCAGCCGCAGCTGGGGGTTGGCAGAGATCAAGATCACTTTTACAAGCCCAGGTTGATTCACAAGTGAGTTGTCACATCATGCTTTCTGGAGAAAGCCAATTATAACTCAATAGGTTTTGATTTGAAAATGGTTTTTGGCAGAGATGTTCTTTTTAATGTACTTCTGCATGCTAAAGCAATACTGATGGTGAGGTGTCAGGAAAGGTTAATCCAAGCCAACATCTGAGTGGGGTCGTGTTTTATTTGAGATGTGCTCCAAACAGACTTGAAGACATTCCCTGGACTTGCCACCGTGTTTAATGGGTCATTTAGGGCTTGAGAAGGGGCTGAATCTGAGACCAGTGGAAGGGCTTTTTGGAAGTGCTTGTTGAAAGACCCCATGGGCAGAGGTGCAGTGATGGACCAACTCACAACGCTGCAGCCCTGATCTGGGTTTTACAGGGCAAGGCAGGGTAATGGTGTGGGCTTGCTGCCTGCTCAGCCCTTCACCTTCTCATAAAGATGGCGAGCGCAGATTGCTCTGTGGAAGCACAGAGCCCTCCCAGCCAGGTAGCATACATAATTAGCAGGAATCATTACTGGCAGTTGTTGCGTGAGATTTTACAGCGCAGACATAGTTTTATGGTTATTATTGATTTTTATGGTTCATTGGATCAAGGTCCACATTTACTTCATAGCTCTCCAATGTCAACAATTATCAGGCAGCTGCTAATTGGGGCTGGATCAGAATCAGCAGCCTATCACTGAATATCTCCATGGGTGACATTTCTGACACCTCCAAAATTGATGGCAACAAGCCCGATGATGCTGAGAAAGCCAGAAAGTTATCCCGTTCCCTCGTGCCCATCTCGAATGACAGGTCTGCAGGACTCAGAACAAATCTTGATTTCCATCCTGATAAAAACTAATGAAGCATGGAGAAACATCATTAAGTCGTAAGCAGTTTTTGCATTAGTGGCTGGATGCAAGTGGAGATGAGAGAGTGGTTTTTGTGTTAGTGGTTATATGACTGAGTGGAACAGTGTTCTGGAGAGTTTGACCCTTGGATAATGAGGATACAAACAAGGAGAGACAAAAGATGAGGGAAGAAGGAATAATGATAATCAGAAGAAATAGGGAGAAGTAAAAACATTATTTGTTAATTTTCTTAAATTCCAATTTCCTACAAAGGTAGCAAGGAAATGAAAATGAAATGTAGACATGGCCACACTTCACCTTTTTGGAAAAAAAAAGTCAGACACAACTTTTTGATCTCAAAATATTTTTTGAAACTTTAAATTCCATTTTTCTAAGCACTGGACAAAATTGTAAAAAAAAAAAAAAAAAAAAAAGGTTCTCCCCACCTGCTCTAATAGTGACACAGCCAACCATGTGCTATGCCATCCTTGCTGTCCCTGTTGCCACCTGATTGCTCTCAGGTGGCAGAGCTGCAGCCCTTGTGACAGCTGCAGCATGGGAGGCGTGCTCCTTCCAACCTGACATCTTCTGCGGCTCGGGTCGCAGATCCGGGCAATGCTTCTGGGCTGTGCAAACAATTGACATATGTGCACTGAGAACTGTTTGAAAATGTGCATTTGAGAGACTTTTATTCTTATTCTTTTTTAAATAAGCCACTCTTGTTTAGTTGTGGTTTTATTTTAGAAACCATTGCATCTATCGCAATCCGCTTTTGTGCCATGCAGGGAGGTTGCAAACTCCCCAGAACTCCTTCTCCCAGCCCTATATTTCACCTTCCTTTTGATTGCTCTGTCATTTTAAGACTTCAGATAATAGGCCATTATTCTCAGAATTGCTATTATATTTTATTAATAGGGTAGGGGTGGGATTTATTGTCACAAACTAAAAGATTTGCAATCGGAGCACTCGCAGCTGTTGAAAAGGGCAAATCATTTAGCTGCCTCGCTTGATGGATGCAGGCTCTGATCTCTCTCTCCCTACTTTTCCAGGTCTTATCAGCATTTGCAGCCCACGGGACAGGTCTCCTTGAGGTTAGTGGCACAGCCTGCCGGTCCCTTTGCAGTGAAGGGTCACGGGAATGGAGGCTGGGGTTAGGGTTGGAGCCCAACAGATCCGAGTTTTCCTCTCACATCTGCGCGTGTGGGTGTGTGTACACATACGTACAGTCAGAACAAGTCTGTTCCTGTTTGGGAGATCAGTGTCAAAAGTGTGTTTTGTAAGAGCTGGCCGTGCTCCTGTTTCCACATTACTAACCCCAAGCAGTTAGCTGCCTTTTTTTTCAGGGCCTCTGCTTTTCCAAATCAGTGCATGGCTCTGTCTCCTCCTTTAGACGGGTGCAGGGAGTTTGGAGGACATGATCCAGAGCTATTTTCACAAGGAGCCTCTTGGTGTTATCCTGGTGAGCTGGGCATCGTGTGACTGCGTGGACAATGTGTCACCATGGTGGTAAGGAACAAAAACCCATGCTGGGATGGGAACTAAAAGGCTTCTGCTCACCTGGTGCATATAAGACAGGAGCAAGTGAGGGCACGTTGGATCTAACTCCATCTCTCTCCCTTTGTATCTGTACAAATCTTACCTTCTCCAATCATCCCTTAGAGCAAGGAGGTTGTTTCTCCCCCCCCTCCCCCTGAAGTGCCTGAACACCTGAGGCTGAAAATCCTGTTCTCACTTCTGCTGCCCCTTGTTGTTCCCACAGTGCTGTTCTTGCAAACATTTCTGGGAATGCCTGGGAGCAGGTGGGGGCTGGATTTGGTGGCAGCTCCCCATGCTGCTGGGGACACTGTGCTGGGTCCTGCCACCACAGCCCCTACTCGGGGAGTGACCTGCTGGCCTGGGCCTGATTCTTCAATGGGGAATGTCAGTCCCTATAAATGAAATAGAGCTGTTGGAGCTGCCATGCTGTGTGTCTCCTTCAGTCATCAACACTGGGGAGATGAGCAACAACCTCCAGCACCCATAATTTTGAACACTAAAAAGCATCCTCTGGAGTGTTTTAAACTTTACAGCTGGGGATGGGGTCTTTCCCATTATTGTGCACATCTTACAGCTAGCAGTGGGGTGAAACTGCCTTTGTGAACCTTGTGGTAGATGTTGGGCATGTGAAGCCCATGGTAGATGTGGGGGTGGCTGGCTTTCCTCTGTTAGCAGGAGGAAGGGGATAGGGGATAGAGGGTGTGTTTTGCTCCAATCAGTGCATTAACCTATCCCTCTGCTTTCTGGGCTATAACATCTGGGGTGATGGGGGGGCAAACAGCAAGAAGTGGCCCTCAGGGGAAATGAGACACCTGCGGTGTTTGGTTGCTAGCCATTGCCTGGCTGTTCTTCCCTTAACACATTTTTCTCTGTCAAGCCCAGAAAAATGGTATTTAATCTGCAGGAGACTGCACAGATGGAAAAAATGTATGCGTACCTGCACCTTTGATTAGGTTTAGGTATGTGTCGGGGGAGGGGGGGGGGGGGCAAAAGTGCTTCTGTGCTCTTGGATGAGGGTCTTGCGTTTTATGTGAAGGAGGAATATTGCTTCAGAGCTGCCTATTACAGTTGGAGCAGCTGGTCTCATTATACTTCCTTGTATCCTGTATGTTGCAATTATCAATGTTTTACAGCCTGAAGGAGAGCAGGAGTACAGGAGCTGGGTATTAACCATGGCAGTGGTGATTTGATCCATGCAAAGACCTCTGCCATAAGCCGGCATTGACAAACTGATATCCTGTATGGAAGGGTATGAAGATGCTCCTTCCTAGAAGAAATACTCCCAAATATTCTTATTGACAGAGGTGGGAAATAGGAATTATTGACTCCCTGTTCAGTCTGTAGCCAGCAGCCTCAACTGCTGAAAGAAATCAATCAGTCAGAGGGGCTTTGTCATATTTTAGTGGTCTTCTTCCAGTATTTCTAGTCATACCCTTTCAAATATCACACCTGAAAAAAGTCTTGGTCGGGTACCAGCCACGCAGTCTGGTTTTCCAAGCTGCAGATCTGTTGAGAACTTACTGAGAATTAGAAAAGGATTTTAAATGTGCGAATCTGTACTCAGGACCTGGGACTGCATACTTTGTTCTTACTACCTACACCTGCAAAAAGCAGAAAACAGCTATCATGTTGATCACTACTACTCACTAATCCACAATCATTAGGGTAGTTTGTTTTGTTATAAATCTGTCATTAAGTTATAACAAAGTTAATTAAACAGAATTAAGTAATGAAGATATGCTTTTTCTGTATATTAAAAGAGGAAAACTTTATTTGGCACTGCTATTTTCTGAACACCCCACAGCTAGCAACAGTCAGATTTGTATTTTTTTCATGTTGGATTTTAGCTGGGGTAAGTTCAGTCCTTGCACAGTTTCTTGTGTCTGGCTGTTGAATTATTAAGGTCCTGTCACTCCTGGAGGCAGAGGTCAAAAGGTCTTTGGGGAGAACGAGTTTGCATCCTGAACTTGGGAGCAAGTGTTACAGGCCCCAATTTGCAAACAAGGAACTAGAGTGCTAATTATTTTTGTTGCTTATTTATCTCTTGATGGCTGCCATAATCCAAGTAAAAACACTGCTGTTACTTGTAGGTGGCATGTTTCCTCATTTGGGTTTCAGGAGATGTAAACAGCAGTGGCTTGTGTAGGAGATCCTGCTTTTGTGATGGGAAATCTTGAAAATAAATTCTGTTGGAAGTCCACTTCTATTCAAAAAAGACTCTCACAAGCCTCCAGCAGTGGAAAATAAAGATAGTAAATATTGTAAAACCTTGTAGTAACTCTTATACTCATTTTTAATTACATTGCATGAATGAAGCAAGTTGTTAAGAGGAAGAGCATCCATGTATGCTGGGACAAAATGTGCTAGAAAAAATACAGTCTGAGGTTTAAAAAGAAATCAGCATCTTTCGAGTGGTCCTTGAGAAAATTGTTTTTAACTGTGGGAAATTGGCATAATGATTTACAGTCAGCCTGGAAAGCTGCACAGTGCTTGCGGGTCGGAGCAGTGAAATTAGAAGTAACGTATACGCTGAGCTCTGAGACAGAGATTGCCTTAATGAAAGGCATAGCAGTGACACCGCGTGAACTTAATGTTTAGCCAGTGACGTCTGCACTTCACAAGAGCCCATGGGAGGCAATTAGGAGGGCTGCAGAAGGAGGGAATAACTTTGCCTGTCAGCTCTGGAAGCGGGCAGCTTTTTGCTCGTGTGCATATACGTACACATATATGTATGAAAGATCCAGAAAGTAATGAAACGGAGAGGCTCGGCGGGGACTGTCAAGCCTGTGGTTAGAGGTGGGGAAGCAGCTATTTCCAAACCCACAAGATTTATTTGTAGAACTAGTGGGGAGTTGGGGGGTGAAGTTACCAGGCTTTAGCCTTCAGGGCTTTCATCTGCTTTAAATTCCTTTTAAAAAAAAGCTAATTTTAATTGTGACAGCAAGCAGGTAAGTTACCACATATGTCTTATGGATGATTTCATTATATTTGTATTTAAAGTTTGTTCTCTGATTATTTTTTTTTCCTGTTCTGAGAACATGACTGGGGAGTGGTAGATGGGGGAGGCTCCACATTCAATGTGTGCAGCTCACTGGTCTCGGGTTAATTTAGGTCAGCTGAGACAACATTCTGTATGAAGAATGGTGTAGTTCTGCCCAGAGTTAACCCAACAGGTGAGAGCTTTCCTTTTGTGATGAGGATTAAATGGTGCCAAGCTGGTGCCAGAAGCTGTGCAAAAGTTGTCCTTGCTCCAGGTGCTTGCAAACACCAGAACTGCAGTGTAAAACACTTCAGCGTGTGCAGGAAGGTTTGGCTGAAGTCTGATCTCAACCTTGTGGTCACCCTCAGCTAGTGCTGAGCCCCAGGTCTTTCATCTCCATTGATTTTGGGAGGTGTGGATCTGCAGTGCTTAACCCCAGGGCAGATAGAGCCAAGGAGGGAGAGCAGGAGCACAGTACATGGAATGCCAACTCTGAGGAGTCATTCCAGTGTCAAGTTGTTAACAATACCCCACTTTCTTCTAGGGACATTTGCAGGGTGATTCTTGTTCAGGCACAAACAAATCTGCCAAAGCAGGGGCCAAACATTTCTGGGCTTTGGCTCTGGTGCCCTGAAGCAAATAGCAGACATGAGTCCAGGTGTGGTTGCTTCTGTCCCCTCTCTAGGTACATGGTCTACCAGAAGTTATTGGCCCAGATCTGCTAGCAGTTTGAATACACAGCTCAGCAGCTGCAAACCTATCTTCAAGCAGTGCTTTGAGTTAAAGCACTACTGTGACTCAGAGGCAGTTATTTTTGGTGGAATGTGTATGAACCAGAGCTCAAAACTTGGCTTGAGTCAAGGGCAGAGGTGGAAGATGCCTCGCTTAGCCTGAGGAATTCTTTTGACAGACATGTTGTTGCCAAATGACTTGGCTGGGAAAAGGTTGTACCTTTTGCAAATAAAAAGACTTCACTGAAATCCTGCAGCAGGAACATCAGGTTGCCTCTTGATCACATTTCTGGATTTTGAACCCATTTGTAGTTCAGCAATGAGGAGAAAATCCAGAGCTCATTCAAACTTTTTAATGGAAAAGAAACATATCTAAATCAATCTTCTGGTCTTGCAAGAGTCTTTTTAAAGTCTGGGGACTGATGCTGCTGTTGTTAGCAATGCTTGGTGCTTACCCATGGGTAAGGTGTTAGTGTGGAGATGCTGTGGTGTCTTTTTTCCGAAGGCCTCATGCCTCATCATTTGCTACCCAATTTGGGAAGTGGGACTGTCACTGACTCGCTGTTATCACCCTTTCAGCAAGGCAGATAGCAGCCAGCACATTACTCATCGTTACCCCATAGATATCTGCTTTCTGAGTATGTGTTACAAGAAGTGGCAGCTGAAACCGTGAAGCCTCTCAGCACTGGCTGAAGCCACCTCCAGTGGGGTGTGGATGCTCTTGTCCTCGTCACCTGCCCTTGAGGCTGTGTGCCTCTGTGGCTCTGCTCTGTTGGCACTCAATTAGCCACCTCTCCTAGGGATTAACGGGTGGGGAGAGGAAAAGCTGTGCTGCAGATAAGTTCCCTAACTTGCCAAAGCTGCAACAGGAAGGGAAACATCTTTATGGTTTAAAAAAAAAAAAAAAAATCCCCTCTCAACCTGTTGCTTCCTTCTCCCTGACAGCTGGTTCTGAGGCACCAGCAGGAGTTTTAACCTCTTACTGGCTCTTTGCAGCTTTGTCTTCCACACAGGGTTTCAATGCCTGTGTGGGGAATTTCTTATTCCTGTTTTGCAGATGTAAAATAGAGCCATGCAGTTCAGAGGTGCCAACAGTTTATTGCTGCAAATCCATACTCAGTTACTGATGCAGCGTGGGGGTGCAGCCCAGCTCACCCTGCGCTCATTCAGGTTCACCCCTTCATGTGTTCACATGTGCTAGACTTTCGTTATGAGTCTGGACAAGCAGCAAATCTTCCCAGTCTCAGAAATGCTATTTTGGTGCTGGATGAAACTTAAGATCTTGCTCTTAACTGTTCTTTCAGAGTAAAAATGAGTTTTCAGAAGATGGGCTTGAAGCTCTTGCTGCAGTTCTGGAGAATGAAGAGGACTCCTTTCTAGCACAGGTAAACTTCCCTTTGCTGTCATGAGGGTGGTGAGAGAAGGAGAGATGGGGTAGGAAGTCTGTCATCCACCACAGATATGATAGAGGCAACTTAGGATTGCGCAGGGCTCTGCTACCTGTAGTACTGGACTTGCTAGGGGTGTGGCAAACGCAGGAAACACATCCTGCACATCAGCTCTCAGATTTCTATAAAGGAAGGCTCATGCTTTAACCTGCAAAGACATGGTGGAGGTGACAAAGCCTGGAGAGCCATCAGTAGAGCCACGAGGCTGCTTTGGTGGGCAGGGGGATGCAGAAAGTTGCACTTGTTCATTGTGATGCTCAGCACACTGCTTGCTTTGATCGCCCTTAAATCTGTCCCAGTACAAACTGTCCCCTTAACAGGATTCCCCCAGTTTGTGTGTACGTGTGTAGAGAGGAGCAGGGACAGAAAGGAACCAGTGTTCACTCACAGCAGTCAAGAAGGAACAAAGATCGGCAATTTTCATTGCACAAAAGGGTAAGTGATGCTGAACTCGCCCTAGCCTGATTCCAGTTGAACACAAAGCATTTTAACCTCTTAATCCTCACTTCTGAATTATAGCTCAGACGTTCAGGGCTCAGTGGCTTTTTGGGGCTTCTTGCCAGTGTGTGACCCAGGCAAATAGCAAGACACCTCTGGCCATTGCTGCTGACCATTGAATCTTGAGCAAAAGTGTGTGAGCTCGCTGGTTGTCCGCCTCCCTTGCTGACAACGAGGGAAATTCATGGGAAACCTTGCTGGGAAAGATGCAAACCTAAAGTGACTGTGGGTGTAAGGTCTCCTTTCCCTCTTCGGTTTGAGGAAGATGAACCCAATTTGCATCTCACGCTTCCAGGGAGACCTCCTCACCAAATGCTGAAATGCACGTGTGTAGGCTTTAATGATCACGTATCCATAGTGGTGGCACTGCTTCGTTTTTTGGCCTTGTTGGCATTATTTTTGGTTTCCTTGTTTGGGCTTGGCGTAAAACCCAGCAGAGAGATTCTCATTTAGTCAAGGCCATTTCTGCATTCATTGCAGACGAGCACGGTGCTCCAGGGAGCCAGTTGTATTCCAGGCTTTGCCAGTGATTCATTTCTGGACGCTGCCTGAGCGATTCCCTCTGGGCCTCAGTTTCCTGTTCTGTAGAATGGAGATAATACCCGTTTATGGCCCAGGGCTGCTTTGAAGCCTTTACAAACTACTCTGATGTGCTCGGATGAAAGTTTTTGTAAAGCAGATTTCTTTTTTAAAAAAAAAAAAAAAATCCGGCTTTCATTCAAGAACTTGTATGGAGTGATCAGGACTGCGGAATTCCTGCCCAGGATGGATGTGTCCGTGTCCAGCACTCAGACAATGCTGAACACTGAAACAATATTCGTGTAACTTTTCTAAAAGCATCCACTGTTGGTGCCCATGGCAGAGTTTGCCTCTATTCATTCTTTTTGTTTATTTTATGTAAATCCTTTCCCCTTCTCATTGAGAACACAAACAAAAAAAGGGAGGATGAAAAATAGAGAATTTTGCTCTGTAAGCCCCATAAAATCGATTCATCCCGACAAAGTTTTTAACAGTACCAACCCTCTGCTTGCCTGCCTGGTTTTAAAAGAAATTCTCTTTCTCCCATCATATTATGGGGGAAAATGTGAAAGCAGAAATGAAAGAGGCGCAGAACTGTTGTCCCCTCGCTTTTCTCGCCCTGTTCCCTTTATGTGCGCTCTCCCACCCCCGCCGCCTCCCTCCCTCCCGCTCTGCCTCAGTTCCCATTGAAATGTCAAATGCAGCAGTTGTCTGCAAGTGAAAGAGGGGCTCCCTGGTGGGAACAGGCTGCCCTTCTAACCTGCAGGCCTCGGCTCTTCTCTTCGCCCTTTTTGGTGTTTCCCATCCCACTTTCTCAGCAGATGTTGTGTGGCTGTAAAGGAATGAGTTTCTTTTCACCTGGCCATGTGAATGGGCTGGCACAGAACCGCACGCTTATTCTCTCAGACTCTGGCAACAGCTTACACAGAAAGAGATTGTTTCCAAGAGTAGGCTTTTTTCTTTTTTTTTTTTTTCTTCCTTTTTTTCTTTTTTCTTTTTTTCTCGAAGGAGATAGGGAGGAAAAAAAGGCGGAGAGAGAAACTGGCTGTATTTTAAGCTTTCTCCTTGGGTGCCAAAGGAGTCCTTAGAGTTTTGTTGCTGCTACTTTTGTTCCTTTTATAGCTCAGATTCAAGGCGCGGGCTTTCAGCTCCCCTTTGTCTTAGCCCTGCTTTTCCCAAGCAGTTGACATGAGAATCGCTGCAGTAAGATGGAGGCTCAGCCAGAAGCATTTCCTCTGCTTTAGTCCAGGCCTGCAGTTTTTGACTCTCTCAGCAGCTGACTTGTGGAAGTTTGCAAGTGTGTGACATTTCACATGCTTTCTGCAAGAAAAATATTTACTTCCAAAAGAATTCTGCCTGAAAATGTGACAATGTGTTGCAAAAATGCTCCAAGCTACCCTCGTGTTGCTCTTTCTCATTTTGCTATTTGAGATTGGAGAAGCAAATTTGAAGTAGGAGAAATAGAGTTTGGGTGAGTTTTCACACTTTCTCCCTTATTTGGCTTCCTGAATACCTTTCCCTATAGCCTGCTCTTTCTCCCTTCATCATGAGTTCAGGCATCTAGGGTCCGACAACTGGGCAGAAGCAGAGAGGCACTGAGAAGAGATGCTCTCCTCCTGCTGCTGACGGCTTCATCCAGCCCACGTTCGGCCATGGCTCTGCTCTGAGCCCAGCTCAGTGTATGAGGCTTGGTGGATATTCAGGAGCAAACTACATGCCTGGGATCAGGGATCATTTGATCCTTCTGTCCTGATGAGACAAATGCACATGCTGCTGAGGCTGAAAAACGGAGTTGTCATTTACTGATTTGATGAGTAAATAACGAGCTATTCTGAAAATACTGTAGGGATATTATGCCAATGGTTCTCTCTGGGTATTTACACGCATTTTAACTCCAGTTGTTTTTTGTTGTGTGTGTGTGGTTTTTAAAAAATCTGAAGTTTATTTTTATAGCGGTGTTTGGAAGGCTGTGAATGATCCACAAGGAATTAACAGACAAAAGTCCCTGGCTCTGCTCCACCCTATTGAAGGCAATGGCAAACTCCCATTTACTTTAGTGGAAGTAACAAGTAGGGCCTGTGAGAGTAAAAAAGTTAGTCATTTTTATGATCAGGATGTCTTTGTAAGTCTTGGTCTTTTGTGCTATATCTGACTGAGGTTCTTGGTGCTCGATGACAAAGAAGGGTATGGACAAATCACAAGCATCGTCTCAGGTGAAATAACAGACCTGTGAAAACAAAATTTCTAAATCTGAAAGCTTTTGGTAGGCTTCACTGTTCAGGAAATACTTTGGAAACCTGTACTCAAATTCTGTTCATGAAAAAACACACTGAATATGTTTGAGAGGTTGAGCTGACTCTCCATCCATCATGTAGCCAGCAAGTGTTAGAGAACATTCCGCCTTTCCTGTTTGTAAGAAGTGCAGTTTTGGGGGACGTGAGAATGGATGAATCCCAAATGGAACCTCCTGTCTGGACAAGTGAACATGACACAAATCCCCTACAAAAACTGACTGGCAGGAGATGGCTCATCCCCAGTCAGGAGTCCTGCATGTGCAGTGCTTTTGGTTAGAAGTTTGTAGAAGCATTTTTCCCTGTCTGTTATGGCACAGGCAGTGGTGTTAAAGTTGTTCTGTTATAGAACAGGACGATACAAGTAGGTCAGTGGTGCAGTTTTTAGTTAGCCAGTTCTGTCAGTGAGCTCCAAATGATCTCATGAAGCAAGCAAATATCACTATTTAACATTTTAAATGAGAGCCTGAGGCTCTACGACACAGCTAGATACAGAAGGATAGGGTTCAGTCCTTCCCTAGGTCCTAGTCCAGCACCTTATCCCCTGCCTTTTAAAAGCTTTATCCCTAAAACATCTTGAGCAAAGGGCTCTGCATTGTGGAGTTTTCCTATTGATTCCTTCCCTGGAGTTTATGCCTTTTGGAGGAGACGGGGCATTGCAAAGTGCTTCAGCTGTCCTTGACTGTTACAGAGCACTTGAGCAGAACTGTGCAGCCTGACCATTTGTACTTTTAGAACCATTTGGCCCTGCAGAATGGAAGGATAAACAAGTTTAGTCTTTTTGATTTTTTTTGAATTATTATCTACACCATCTTCATCTAGGGCACAGCAGAGCTGAAGGTAAGGCAAAGCTGTCACTAGAGTAGCTGAAGATGAGTGCCATAGAAATCAAGTGTTATTGCCACTGCTTGAGCAATGACACTGACCAAAATAAAGGAGATCTGGGCAGGAAATAGCAAGCTGCTTCCAGGGAGCATCGATGGTGTACCCCAGCTTGCCATGAATACTGCCTGTGCTAGGCAACCAGTGAAGGGAGCTGCAGGCAGCTGTAGGCCAGGCCAAAAAGAGAGAGAAAGAAAAGGCTAACCCTGAGAAAGAGGGGTATGTTCTTCCTAACCATGCTTTGAGCTGGAAGTCTTTTTATTCTTTTGTTGCATTTTTCTCCTTCCTTTTCACACCCTAGCAGCGAGCCTCAGTGTGGGGGAGGTTTGGGTGGTCACGTCCCACCACTCCTGACCTGCAGGTGGGCTTGGGGCTGCCTGAAGGATGGCTGAAGCGGGGCCAGAGGGCAGGCCGTGATTTTGTGGCTCCATGCAGCTGTGTGAGCAAGGTCAGGCTGTGATCTGTGGAAGGCAGGGTGACACCCATGGCTACTTGAAGGACATGGATCTTGCTCTGGGTGTCATCAGAGCTGCAGCTTCATCTAGGGGTGAGCACCCAACCACAGTTCACTAGGTGTTTTGAAACAGCTGGTGGCTGATATACTATTCAGTATTTCCAGCCTCCAACCAGTTTCTCTGAAAAATTCCTTGGAGAAGGCAGTGGTGGTCAGAAAGTGGCAAAACAGCTTGCCTGAGGTTAGAAGAGAAACCGGGGGCAGGGGGGAGTGGACGTGCAGTGGGGCTGCAGCAGTGGCTCTGAGGTTGTGACAAAGCGGGACTGGGAAGGGAAGGCAGGGGGAGAAGCTTCACTTGGCGATGGTCTCACCTCTCTAATGTATTTTTTGCTGTCTGTTTTGTCTTTGTTTCTCTGGGATTCTGAAGAGCTGTTTCCCTGTTAGAAAGGCTCTGCCTCACCAGTTCCTTTATTGTGATGTGTGGATTTGTGAACAATCAGTTCTCAAAAATGTATCAAATTCTTGATTTGAATAATCGTCGTTTCTCATATATGCCTCCCATCTTTAAGCTCTGGAGCAGTGATACCCTGTGGAGATCAGGGCTGCTGGCAGCACCCCGGGGCCCCTCCTGCCCTTTGGCACAGGCTGGGGCTGAAACGCAGGGAAGGCTGAGAGCTGGGCCAGCTGTAGCTCAGGAAGCAGCCTCAAGAGGGAGAGAAGGCTTTCTCTCAGGCTTTTACAGCCAATGCTCAAAGAGAAAATGCCTTTAGAGAAGAAAAGGCTGGGCTTTCTGGCTGAAAAAAACCCAGGCCTGCGGATATGCTCTGCAGCTTCGCTTCCCTTGACGCTTCCTGTCAACCTGATCCTTTCCTTCACTCCTGCTGATGGCTGGGGATTGCTTGCTAAGCCTGGGATGAGGAGTTTGACCTGAACAGATGCAGATCTGAGCATCTTCTCCTAGTCAGAGATACACAATCCCCATGTGCAAAACGGAAAAAATGGAAAACGCTCTGTTTTCAGCAAGGAGCCGCCTCTTTACAGGCGGTAAGAGGTTTGCAGCACCAACCCTAGCAACAACACTGAAAATTATCCCAAACATGTAAATGAAGTGATGGGCTCCAGTGATGGGAGGCCAAGCCACCATGAACCCACTGCGTCACAATATTAATAGGAAGGAGGCCTCAATTAATTAATATCTTAAAGGGTGATGCAAAAGCATCAGAAGTAATTTGTGATGCACATAAAGACAAAGCATGTTGCACCGTATCTAATTGCTAGAATAATTATTTTCTGCTATGCAAATCACCAGGAGCAAATTCACTGCAGTTCATTTACGTATATTTAATTATTATCAAGAGCTGGGGTTGAGGGACTAGATTTAATATATTCATAAGGAAATAGCCAGAATTTGTGTGTGTGTTTGCAGAGAACTTGTTACTTTACCACAGCTGGAATTGTTTATTTTAAATAAATCATTATGGCAGTTGCAGTTTTGTGTGTTTGCCCATTTGCCGATTTATAAGAACTGTGGTTTCAGTTCTAGGGGTGGTTTCCATCAAACACACATGACCCTCTTGCTTGCAAGCTCAATGTTTCTGTGTTTTAAGGAGGAGCTCAGCTCAAAGAAAAGGTGCTTGTTCATATGCAAATCAAGAGTTAGAGAAGCATGAGGAATTTGGACAAGCATCCCTGAGAAGGAAGCTTGGATGGGTTTAGGTTTTGTAATGAGCCATTGGTCTAAATATTTGCAGGATGATGGGTTTAATTCCAGCCTTACCCATTTGTAAGCCAAAAAGGTTCTTGCTCGATGCCTTACGCATGCCACCAAAACCAACAAGTTATTGCTTTTGGTTCCTGGTTATACATTGTCCTCATAACAGAAAGCAATGGAGGTGGCTGTGGGATGCAGGATACCACTTCTGACACTTACATGGCTCTTTCCCTCTTAAGCTGCGAGTTTTCTGGACCAATGCTGCACTAAATATACTGGGATACCAATTCAACTCTCAAGTAATAAGAAAATATTTAAAATGGGAAGAAATGGTCACTGCTCATATTTCGATTGGTATCTGTCAGTGGAGCTCTTGAAAAGAAATATCGGAAGCTTGTGCCAGGGAGAGACAAGGTCTGCAAGGTATTCATCTGTTTTTCCTGTGAGGGATGTATTTATTGCTGCTTTTAGAGGGTTCAGCAGGCTGACGTTTTCTGCTGGTTGAATCCTGTGTATTCTTCTGGCGTGCATTAAATGTCTTGACATCACCTCACGTGTGGAAAGGGCATTCAACAAGAAGAGCCAGCAAACCACAAAGAGAGGAGGAGGAGGTGGTGGTGTTTGAGTCCTGGACTACTATTTTTTTTGTCTCTTTTTTTTTTTTTTTTTTTTTTTTTTTTTTTTTTTTTTTTTGCACCCCCTGGTCTAGAAGTATTAACCTCAATGCAGCTGGCTTCCGCCTAACAGCCAACAATTTTTTGTGGTCACCGCTTCAAACAGAGAGGCTCCCAAACCAACCAGTTCACTGCATGCAGCAGAGAAGCCAGGTAAAAACAGCTGCAATGCAATTAGCAGCACCGGCCATAACCACAGAGCAGCACCTGGCACTTTTGTTTCCTCTGGTGGATTATAACAGGAGATGCATAACACAACAAAGCAGGGGTAAGGAAGAGACACAAAGGTGTTGGGGTGGATATGGCCAGCTTCTGGTGACATCACCTTAGCCCCAAGGGTGCCCCAGAGCTCTTATTTGTGGTGTCCCTGGGCTGGTTTGTGTATAATTGATGGATCCTCTGAGGTTCTACCTCCCCCTCCTCCCCAGGACGTCCTCTTCTATGTTAGTTTATTTTTTAAATAATTAACAGACTTTGTGACTGTGTGTCTGTGTCCCCCTGGAATTCCTCTCCAGCTGCTCCCATCCATCCCCACAGCTCCTCCCTCTCCTCTGCAACGCTCTTTTCCTTTTACTGTGTCTTAAAGCATTGCCTTTTGTTTCAACGTCGCTGTGCAAGAAAATCTCTGGGCGCTTTTTGAACATGGTTCCCAATGCTGCTTGCTTGTGTCCTGTAATCCTCCTTTTCTTCCCAAACCCACAGAATAAGCTGCTGCTCTTAACAAAGTAACTGATTTTGGTCTGAATAATTCCTGCGGGTGGATACAGCAAGTTGTTAGAACAACCCAGCGTGCATCTTCTGCAGCTACTGATGGCAAGGACAAGAGCCTGTTCCCTCTCTTCTCAGTGAATCCACCTTACTATGGTACAAGCAGTAGACAAGTGTTAACACTCCTTCATGTCATTGGGAAAATCGGCAGTTGGAGGTGCTGGCTTCCCTTCTGCTGCTACATTGGCCTCCATTCCCAGAGCAAAGTCCTGCTTGCAGTAGAAGTGCTGGAGACATTCAGTCCAAGTTTTGTGCTTTATATAATTCAGTAGCAAGGGAAGATGCTGTTGTCCAGGTGGAAGTGGTGATTTGTGTCAAATCCCTGGAACCTGGGGAAATACTGGTTTCTGGGCATGAATTTGGTGGTGAGAAATTCTAGGACTATGCTAGTTTCACCTGGACCTCTTGTCATTATCAACAAAAGACTTTGTTCCTCTTCCTTCTCATATGAGGACCATCTACCTATTTCAATAACTTTGTAAATATCCTCACTTCCCATCTTAACTTGCCTTGGCTTGCTTCTCTCCAGACCCACATCTTAACTGACATACAGCTTATGGCATAGCTCGAGGCAATGCCATTAATGCACATATTCATGGTATGGCAGGCAGAGCAGCCCCCTCTCTCCCACCATCACTCAGAGCACACATCAGACAAGTCCTGGCTTTGATGTGGCTTTCCTCAGAAGAGGGATCTTTGGAACCCCATTTGCACTATTCCTTGTGCAAGATGTTGCAGCAATGCCATAATGGCCCAGCTCCCATTGGAAGAAGTATTTTGCAGTTCCTCAATGGTTGTTGCAGATTAATCAAGAGCAGAGTTGGGTGCTATGGAAATAATCAGGGCTGGGGAGTGTGGAGGAGGGGTGATGGGGCTGCTGGGGGCCATGTGAGGCACCTGTCAGAGGATGTTAGCCCTGCAATTAGGAGCAGCTGAGGAGGAGGGAACGGGAGGCAGCAAGAGTGGTGCTGCACTGGGGAGGGCTTTGTGTCAGCACACCAAGCTTTTCTTCTCGGTGGGGCTGCTGGGATTTGCTCAGGTCTCCTCCCAGGCAAATTAACTCAGAACAACACCTGCTCCTTTAATACTGGCCAGGCTAACTCCTCTGCAGGCCTGCTCTCTCCTGCTCTCTCTTTTTAACAGTGTGGATGCAGGCTGTGAACTCCCTTCTCCTGTTTTCTTGCTCCCCAACCCACCCTTTCCTGTGGAGGCTGAGATCCTCTCCCCGAAAATACCACTGGAGAAAAGAACAGTTGAAAGGTTGAGAACAAAATCCCACAAAGAAAAAAAAAGAGCATAAAATCCCAAGCTGGCAAGAGGTGAAGGGTATGTAATTGCTATTCCTTATGCAGCCTGCTAAAGCTGCATGTTTTAACCATCTGAGGACAGCAGGGAATTTTCCCTTCCAAGAGAGTCAAATGCAGGGCTTGCATTTTATTTCTTTTTGGGAGAGGTGCAGGGAGAAAGAAGTGGACTTCATTTTCATTGGGATTAGCTAAAGCTCCTTCCACTTTTATGTTGGCAACATGAGGTTTCATCAGATCTCTGATCCTGCACTGAATAGGAATATAGCATTACCATCAAATTGTAAAACGGAGGGCTCGAACTTAACTGGATTAAAGCGCTTCTGAGACAGAATTCTTCATTTAATGGAGTGAGAGTGTGGGGCTGCTGCAGTGCCCAAGCATCCTGCATCCCTCCTGGGGCATCCGGGGGCTCTGTTCACTGCTTCTGACTGGGCAGCCTCCTGCTGAATTTTCTTATGGCATATTTGTCTCAATGCTCCCACGCTCCCTCGCTGCAGTTGTAGATTTATTCTTGACAAGGCACTGCTGGCAACAAGCTTGCTAATCAGTAGGGTGCACCTCGTATTCATGGAGACGTATGCACGTGCTTTAATTGCAAATAAATGCACTGAGCCATATTTGTGTATCATTTGGAATTTTCTTTTCCCATATGAATAAACACCCCTGGCTGCTTGTCCTCATCCTCCATGCACTGTGCTACCACTTCCACAGCCTGTTTGCCCCCATTGGCTCTTGGCTTGTTGTTTGGGTGCTTTTCTTGCCAGATTTTGCAGGGTTTCCCCCTTCCCTAGGAGGAGGCAGGTTTTTCCTGACCTCCACTGGATGGCCCAGCGTATTGTGGGTTTAATGCCATGATTTTAAGGAGCTGAAGGCCTGGGACAACCTGCCATGTTGTGTGCAGTGCCTCCTGTCTCAATGAGCGCTTGGATGTATCCCCGTATGTCCAGTAATGAGCGTGGGCTAATTGCCTAGGCAGATAGAAAAATAGATAGGTAATTTGTAGCTATTTAATTTTACATTAGGCAGCGGGATGTTAGGGGCAGAGGCTAATGTTGTTGGCATTTCTTTTCAGGGTTGTTAACCAGATATGCTGCCTCTGGGGCATAACAATGTCTCCCTCGGTAGCGCTCTCTAATACCTTTATTACTTTCTTATTAATTTAGCAATGGCCTAAAGCCTGTGAGGCACCTTCCAAGGCATGATCCCTGCCCTGAGGACCTTATAGACTAATTCCAAGGCATGATACAGCCAGGGATTACTCAATGAGGGCAAGGGCCTAATGGAGTATGAAATGGCTTCTATTAGATAAATGGATAAGAGTGAATCAGTGGAAGAGTTAATCATGGAGCTCCTTGTAGGCAGCAGGGATAAGCATCTCCTTGGGGCAGTAGTGCGGCCGAGGTCACTCCAAGCAGGAAGCATGGATGGAGGTTGTCCCACATCTCCCGTCTTGTTGGGGAAGAAGCAGAGCATCGCGGGGGTAATTTTGAGTGAAATCCTAAATCTGTGCCTTTTTTCTCTGGCTTTCAGCTCTCTGCAGGCCACAAAGGGAAGGTCCCAAACAGGGGAGAGGCCCAGAGGGGAGCTGGGGCTGCACAAGGGCTTTGCTCCAGGGTGGCCCCAGCACCTGTCCTCCTTGTTTGAAGCCTGGAAGCTGCCCAGCGTGGCCAGTGGGACAGATGGAGCTGCCAGGCAGCGACAGCTGGGGGAGCAGAGGGCAGGAGGGATGAAAGTGAGCTGGGCAGCCCTCCCCTCGCTGCTGGGGAACATTTGGTGTCCATGTGGCATCTGGCAGCAGCGCTAGCTTCTCTGGCATTTCCTCTGGTGAAAGGAAGAGCAGAGCTATTTGCTCCCAAGAGGCTGCTCTGCTTCGCTGCGAGGAAGCAGCCGCCTCCTGCCCCAGCCCTTTGCCTTGGTGCTGCAGCGCAGACCCCAGGCTGACCCCCAAACCAGGTACCCCCACCCCAGGTACATGTCCTCTGCCCTGATTTACTCCCTCTCTTTATGTGCGCTTTTTTAACTATCAAGAAACAAAAAACTGCATCACTTTCTTTAAAAACGAGTTGCTCTAGAAACTGGACATGGGGTTTACTGCGGCCGGCTGCATCTTCTTGACATCATTGTTTGGCTTTCAGTTGCTGGAGCAACAGATTGCTGGGAAGGACCAGCGAGGTCGAAGTTTCTCTTTCTTTCTTCCTCCACGTTGCTTTTCTTTAGGCCTCAGAGCGCCAGCAACTGTTTGCCTTTCACTGAAGACACACACTGTTAACATATGATGGGAAGATGTCAGACAGTATTAGAAGAAATGGAGGTTAGGTCAAAGGCTGGTTACAATGGGAGAATTCCTACAAAACTGGGGGAAAAAAAGAGCAAGAGAATGAATGAGCCATTATGTTTCCCAAGATCAGAGAGGGCTGGGGAAGACATGGCTCCAGCGTACTTAGTGTTAGCCATTTCCCATGTGGCATTTTTCTGTTGGTTGTTCCGAACCTGAAGTTTTTCCAAACTAGAGCGACAGGTGGGATGTAAAATGCCAGCAGATATAACTAGTTAAGTCAATAACATAACGTAACTCCTTATGTTATCCTTCTGAAATTTTGTCTTTCTCTCTCTTAACTCTATTTTTCTAGGCTGAGACTAAACTTAGTTTTTTTTTTTTCTTTTCACATTGTTGAGACTGGCAGCATTGTGGTCCTGACTGAGCTCTTTGGGTGCACAAACGCCACATTCCTGCACAAAGCTGGCTGTGAGACTTGCCTGGTTTTATTTTGGGTTTGTGTTTGCAGAGCTTAAGGTGACAACACCTATTAGCTTTTGTGGTGATGCTGAATTTGCAGGTCTCTGCGTCTGAGATTTGAATTTCTTCCTGGTACGACCAGGCATAGTGTGAAGGCTGGAACAAAGGGGAGGCTGGAGGCAGGATGATGCATACACTGGAATACATTTTAGCATTATGCATTAAAATAGCAAGAAATGAGATGACAAAGCAGGATCTGTTGTATTTTATTTTTTTGGCAAACATTTCACACTTAACATAAATGATAAACCACTGCTCTTTCAGGAGGATAAACATGTCTTTGATTACCTGACAAAAGATGCGTGTTTTCAGTAGGTATCAGTAAACGTGAAGTGGCCTTAACTGATGCTGTTGGATGGAATAGGATAAGTGAAAAGTAAAATGCAGTTTTTAACATAAATGCAACTGGAAATTAAAAGTTAACTTTGAAAACAAAATGAAACAAATAGTTTTAAAAAAGGAAAAATTGTTGATGTTAAGATGATGGAAACTGTCGTTAAAAGCTACTTAAAAATGTGAGCTTTTCTTGTTCTGAGAATTCCTGCTAATGCATCTGACTGTCCAGCTCGTTCTACGTTTCCATAATATAAATATATAAAGTGCAGACTTTTTCACAATGAAGTTATGGTTTCAGCGTTACACCCTCACTGCCCACAAAATATACAGACTTCAAATTAACAAATACACATGCCTCAAAGTCTACACAATGTCAGCCACAAATATGCATGCAAGAATGCCGGTTGCTAGAGTTTGGAGTCAGCTATTAGCGAACATTTGTATGGTGTTCAGATAATTTGTTCTTAAATGCCACACACATACCACATGGTTCAGATGTGGTATGGGGAGCCATAAAATGGGATTTCAAACTGGGTTCTGTCCCTACTCTTAAACCCATAGCTCAATTAGGGCTTAGATGTGTCTCAGCCGTAGGGCTGGCGTCCTGAGTCTGGGATATTGTGACTCGCTGGGGTTTTTTTGGAGGCATGGATGCAGCTGCTTATTAGTGAATATGTGCACGTGCCAGTCTGCAGAGAAATGTACTTGAAATAACCTATCCTATATGCCTCTGTGAGGATGATGGTCCTGATGATTTAGCTATTTCAGTTCCAGCTTGAATTATTCATATATTTGAAAACACTCATGAATTATTTGTGTTTTCACTAAATATATAATTTAAAACCCCAAATCCTTCTGACAAAATATACAAATGAGATTTAGTTAATTCTGCTGCTCAGAGCTGCTGGCCCTCACTGTAGGCTCGTGGGTGCAGGGCACAAGGATGTCCCTGCCTTATCTGTGACAGTAGGGATCAACCCCTGGTTCAGCAAGAAAAAGGGTCTAACCTCAGCTTGTTTGCTTATCTTCTAGGTACTGTCTTTTTAGAGTGGTGACTGTTTTGCACACATGGATTTAGGATTTACAGTCTGCTTTCCTGGCCTCCATTCCATGAGATTCTGCATCTGGATTTAAGGTGCCCAGCAACACATGAAAAGAAGTTGTTTCCTGCAAAGCAAAGTCCTTATCTGATCCAAACCCACAGGCTGGTTCAAATGCATTCAACCATTTTGGAGACGTGACTTTATCCTGGCAGCCTCGAGGGCTGAGTCCTGCACTCTCTGTCATCTTCGGGCTGACACAGTGTGGGCAACCAACCTCCAACTGGAGCGCATCCCATCACGTGCTCAGGCTAATTCAACAAAAATGTGTTTGTGCCTGGTCCAGATCAAAATCGTCCTGCCACAAAATCTGGGAGCGCAGATGTGATATTAATGACGTGGAGGCGCAGCCTCAGCCTCCTCCCCTCCCCAAACATCTGCAGCCGAGGGGGCTGGCGCTGGGAGGAGGCATCCTGTAGGGATAGCAGCTCTGCTCTAGTTTAACTGTGTGAGCTTCCCAGCGCTTGCATTAATTTTGAAGAAAGTACTTTGGCATAACTGACAGAAAATCTGGTCCCTCTACCTCGAGGGATTAGTTCCTTCCAGGGGAAGTTTGAGTAGCTGTACTCTAATAAAGCATCTTAACATAGGATGTCGTTTGTCTCCTTTTTTTTTTCCCTTCCCTTGTAACTCTCTCATTGCAGTACAATGGCTTTGTACTGATTTATTAGTAGCTGTTTAATCTCTTTGGGCTGTGAATTATCTGAAAGATTTGGCTTGCTTTCACCTGGCTGCAACCTCACCATCCAGTTCATCCCAGCACTGCCCAGCAGCACCCCGTTAAAAATTTTTCCTTCCTTTCCACTGCTTCTCAGAGACCAAGCCATTTTCTGAGAGACCCAATGCCCTCTCATGGTAACATATATATATATATACATATGTACATAACATACATTTAATTATTATATGTATAATATACTATAGATGTTGTATAGGAGTTTAATTATGCATATATATTCATGTATAAATAGTTGTCTCATAGTTTTCCGTCAGGTTCTTTTTCCTCTTGTACTGACTTCATGTTCCACTTTAACTTCCAGGAACTGAGACCCCCCTCTCTCTGTTAGCAGGTCAATGTGCCTTCATGTTGTCTGCAGCACCAACCGGTGACACTGGCTGCTCGGTGCGCGTGAGTGTGTGTGCTCAACAAAAGCCTTTTCTCTCTTCATCTCTGTGCTCTGGGACCGAGGCCAGGTTGTGATTGTAATAATGTAATCTCTTCTGAATCCTTGAAGTGATGGTTAAAAAAAAAAAAAAAAGAGATTTTGAAAATGAAATAGATTAATCTATACAGCTAGAGGGGGAAAAGCATGCATTTTAATTAGCTTCTGAGAGCAATTTTCCTTAAAGCAGTACATCCAGGTGTGCAGAAGTATTCTCCTGCCTTGAGAGCCTTGCTTGCCCTTCTAGAGTCCTTGAAAAGATGGTGACAAGTGACAAGTTCACTCAAGATGCTTCTGTTGAAGGGATTGAACATAAGGCAACTTGACAGGACCTGAATTTTCTCAGGTGGCAGCGGGTCTGGAGGAGTGTTTGGTTCCTTGATGTTGATGTTTATGGACTGGTTGTATGTACCTGGTCTGTTACAACACAAATCTCCCACTCTGGAGTGCTTCAGCCACCTCTTTCAGCCCAGACCTGCAGCCCATTGTGAAGGATGTAGGACTTCATTTACTTCAGTCAGAGTTTTATACTGCTGCTAGGCATACTGAAATCTTTTAAACTTCCTTTTCAATCAGTCACTATGGCACCATTGTGGCTTGGGCTGCTCTATTCTGAAGTCTGTTTTAATTCTTTACCTTTGTCTTTTAGCAGCAAGTTGCCTTGAATTTACAGTTCCTGTTGAATTCCTCTAAGAGTAGCACCTAGGTTTCCTACTCTGCAGCTGCAAACAAGGTTTAAAAGCTTTTGGGATTTCTTGGCAGCTAATAACTCCCAGACTTCAGCATAGTTCATTTTCGAAATGTTTCTCATGCTTCAATCTGGACAGCGTTATGCAGGTCAGGGAATCCTGTCAGACTGGGGGCCAGGGGAGGATGTTCCATCAAAAGCTCTTTTGGCAATTTTTTTTTTTTTTAAGAAAAAGTCCAAANTTTTTTTTTTTTTTTTTTTTAAGAAAAAGTCCAAAAGGACCTTTAGGAATACTGCTTAATATCCTTTCCATCCAAAATAGGAAAAGCACCTGTAACTGATGCCAAGCACAGGACAAAATAAATTAAAAAATCCCCAAGCAAAGACCTCCAACTGGAAATATTTCCTGAATGATCTCACTGAGAATCCCGTAAGTGGCTGGATCAGCTTTAGGGCGAGGGGAATACAGGCTTGAACTCCTTACTGAAAGACAACAAAAAGCTTCAGAAGGAAAATAAAGAGCCAAACCCAGATGCAGGCTGTTAGAGCTGCTCAGATTTTTTCATTCCTGATCGAACCCTTTTGACACTTACATGGAAAATGTTATAGGGATACAGCAAGACTTTAGGTGAGCCAACAGGTCCAAAAAAAGTGTTGTAAAATGATGCTAGTAGCTTTCGTCCTGTGCCCACCCTGGTGCTGAGGCAGAGCTGAGCAGGATCAGAGCCCATAGCGTGAATTTTGTTTCTGTGGACCAGGTATCTGTACTAGGGGTGGGGCAGCAGAGGATTTGTTTTGTGTTATCCTGGCCTTCGGTAATTCGTCCAGCTGTGCTGGATGGTGTATGTGTTTGATGTGTTGTTCCACAGAGGCAAGAGCCTTTTAGACTTCTGCCACCACAGAGGTTTCAGGCTCCCCTGTGTTACAGACTGGCACGGTTCGCAAGAACAACCTGCAACGTTTCAGCCCCATCAGACTCACCACCAAGGCAGGGTTTGTCTTTATTTGAAGCTATATCTTTGCCTACATCTGACCTACAGTCAGATACTGTCTCTGCTTTTTAATGATGCGTCAGCAATTAGTATTTATTTTAGATTTAATCAGCCAGTGCGTGTCAGCTAATATCTCAATAATCATGATCTTGATGTCAGGAAGGAAGGGGACTGAACTTCAGAAGGTCACATCAAAACTCTGAATCTGATCTCAGTCTAACAGGGCTCCCAGGCAGGACTGATGGTAATAACAAGGGATAGGTATGGAGAGGTTCAGAGGCACGATCCAGAGAAAAATGTACAAGATTTTTCTGTGTAGTTGGGCCAAACTGAGTCACTAGGAGACACATTTGGATGACATATTTTTGCTTAGCAAAAACACCTGTTTGGAGCTGGATCTGTATTGTCCAGAATTTCTGTGATTTGTGCTCTGCTTCTCTTCTGCTCTTCTTCTTTATCCATTCAAAGAGGTTGAATGGAAGTAAACAAAATCCAGCGGCCCTTGTTCCAGCTGCACTGAAAATCTTGCAAGGCATTTTTCCTGATGCATTTCCTGCTGAGGCTAAGAAATGTAGAATAACAGAACCACTCAGATCAGATGTTTCCAACCTGCGAATTGCAAATTAATTTTCGAGGCCTCCGTCCTGTTTTAACAGCTAGGAAAGTGAGCCTTGGAATCTTTTTCCATAGCAGCATGAGATCATGTGATATGGAAGACTGAGATCTGCCAAAATAAATCCTCACTGAAAGCTTGCTTGGAGTTTTAGAAAAGATTTGCAGACCTTATCTGAGTTGAATTAGTTTGCTAAATCACAGCGACAATTTGGCTGGGGATGTTCTGTCCTCTGAGCTGCACCACAGGCTGCGTGCTGTAACACTGGGCAGGGACTGAACAAGGACAGCGAGTCTCAGGAACCTCCATGCCACCACCTGGACACCTTCAACTTGCCAGTCTGATGCAGGTCATCAAAGCGTGCTTTTCTGTCACAATGTAATAGTCGAATGTGAGGTATGAGCTTGTAACTGCAAGCGTATTCAGAAGCGAAAGTAATGCGTGTGCCATATGGTGGGAATTGATGTCTGGTAATAGATGTTTCATATATTCCAAGGACATCGTTTTCTCCAAATAAAAATTCATACTCTTTAACTCTTTTTTAGCCTACAGCCTGCTTTCTAAGCCAAGGTCTTGGCTAATTCTTCTTTGCACATGGTGGTTCTTCTTTCTTGGAGATTTTATAGCATCGGTACTGAGTGCTGTGCCCTTCTTCCCCAGTGTTCTCTGTGGTCCCAACTTCTTATGTCCCCTCATCCCCAGTGCCCTGGCAGGGAGAGCTGCGTGGTGCTGACAGGTCTTAATGGGATGAAGAAGGGGTTGTTTTCAACAGGGGGTCAGCTTATCTCTTTATTTACAGTCTGGAAAGCACTATCAGATTCTGGGAGATGAAAAGCCTGTGCATGTGGATGTAAGATAATTACACTGGTGTTACGGGCAACCACAGCGGGTAGAAAAACTGGAGCTCTATCTAGCTGGAGAGTGAAGCTTTGTAACAAATAGGCACAATAGCTTGTGCCTATTTTGTTGAATGCTCATTTAGAAGACACAGAAGAGAGGTGTGGCAGCATTATTGCATAACCCAGCATTTCAATGGATTTGGAGTTTCATGTTCTGATGTTTCATTCCAACATCCTTTTTGTTTTAAAACTTGTAGAGCATCCTACTCTGGAGTGTTCCCGAGTCAAGAAGACAGAACTGACATTTAGATCTTGTTAAGTTGGCATAAGGGGAAGTGTCATCCTTGAAGTTGTTCAGAAAAAAGTTTTTGCTCACATGCGGGTTGCTGTATAAATAAAAATAATTCTTCAGCTTGAATAAATATTTAGTTGCAAAAATCTTAGTTACTTTTTGTGCTCTTCAGAAAAAAAAAAAAAGTAAATAGTTTACAAGTAACGCAGAATCTTATTTTCAGGAGAGAAATGATCCTTCAACACTTGATAAGAGTAATGTTGATAAGTTCCCACTGGATAACTTAAACCTAGCTCAGTTCAGCAAAAGAAATGCCTCACTTTCTTTGAGTGTCCTCAGTAAAAATCACCTTTGAATTCTCTTTATGTATCATCATTTAGCAACAAATATGGACATGCAGCCATGTCTGGGTGGAGGATGAACAGACGGTGCTCACACCACTCAGCATCAATCTTCCTTGGCCTGGAAATGATGAAAGACATTATTTTTCCCTGAAGGTCTTAGGAGTGTGCAAGGTAGCAAAGCATGCTCAGCAGATAGTTAAGGAAGAAGCATGCAGTGTGCAGTGCTGGAGAGCAGGCTGGGGGTCTCATCAGAGATTCACATGGTGCCTTATCTAGAGAGAAGAACAGATATGAGTGTACATAAATGTCCTGGACACGGGAATACTTTTCTCCCTGAGATGTCTCTTTTTCTTCCTCACTATATGTCACTCTGGCCAACCTGGTTAAGCTTACGCATGTGTGTGTGGAGGTCTTGTAAAGATGTGTGGCCAAATTCAGGGGCATTTTAAGGCACAGGAGCTTTGCACTTCAACATGATCCCTTCTGGTGCCAAAGAAATTCACATGCTAATGCGAGTTGCAGGGATTTGTGGGGGGTGTTATATGTTTGCTTTGGAGTGGAGCCTACAGCTAACCCACGGGATCACCGCCCATTGTGCTGAGCCTTTTACACACACATAATGAAAAGCTGTATCTACCCTCCAAAATGCGTCTGTAATGAGTCACTGTTGAGATGTAACATCCAGTCACATGGAGAGGAGAACAGTTTGGTGAAAGAACTGGGAACTGGTCCTGAGACTTGACTGTGCTCGCAAGGCAAATCTTGCTGAGGTTGCCCATGCAGGTCTGCTTTCAGCTTATTGCCAGCTGCAGGTGAGAGTTTAGTGAGGGAACAAAGAGTTGAAAAAAAAGTAACACGAATGCTTTTAATCTATTGCTTCCTGCCAGCGTGACAGCACTGAGGATATTAGAATAGTGATGTGTGTACTTTCTTCACCTGCTTGCACAACAGAAGGCTGGGAAGAAGAAATGCCTTCTCCTTTGGCTCTGCGCATACATATTTCTGAAAGCTCAGGATCAATAGATTATTTCTGTATTTTTGGACGCATGTCTTCTGTCATTGTGTCACTTGTTTTGTGGCATGCGCCGAGGAAACTCAATTAAANATGAGCTGGGTATACAGCGGAAGCCTAACAAATCAGGAAGGTAAATGCACTCCCTGTTTGTATCAGTTATGGGATGGTGGGTGGAACTGGTCCAAGTCATAAAGTCTTTTAACTCCAGTGAGGGAAAACATCATGTTGTGCAGATGCCCATCAAACTGGGCGACAAAAGTTATATCTGACGAAGACTAGGGGGCACATAATCAGTTTGAGACGAGGGAACATTAAAAACAAGCAGAGAGCTGCAGCCAATGTGCTAGGAAGGACTCCTGCTTCTCTGTATGGATGAGATGTTAACCGTACAATGGAATGAAGAAACACCACCAGATGAATAGAGACCTTCATTTGCAGAGAACAACCTCATCCAGTGTTGTCTTCTTCCTCCGGGACTGATGCATGCCCCTGTTGGCTGGTGCCTAGAGAAGAAGGAAGAAGAGGTCTTGAGATTTTGTGTTGGCCCTGAAGACTGTAGCTCTCTCCTTTGTGATACCCAAATGATATGTGTAACAGGACAAGGGCTTTATGTCTTCTTTTCCACCAGTTAATGTGACCCTGCCTGTGTCAGAGAGAGGAGTCTAGAGTCTATTGCCATGGAGACAGGAAACTGCTGGTAAGAAGGAAAAATCATACATCTTTTTTACTTGACGTGTATACAAACAGCCCACTGTTAGCTCACTATTGGTGTTGGCTTGTCAATTTTAATATGGTGAAAACTTTCCTAGAGATATGCATGGGCTTCCGTTAATGGAAGAATGGTTTGTATAACTGGTAGTAATAAACAGGTACGTAAATCTCTAGCAAACACAAAGGCACATTTTAGCTGCCTGAGGAAGATGCTGGTAATTTAAACAATGTTCTTGCATTCATGAAGGGAGGCAGCAGAATGCAATACACCCACTCCTCAAGACATCAGCTGGCTTTTGGCCTACCTGGCGTGACTGCTGCAGTCACTCTTCAGATTTCTGCCTTGGCCTAACCTGTCAGTCCTGTTGGTGCTGGCAGGTTGCATTTTCAACTAATTTTTTCTCAACCCATGTGCCTGGGTGGAGATGAATATCTGTCTCACAATGGCGCAAAGAAGAGGAGCTTCCAGATGTACAGATAGAGCCGTAAGGACATCTGGTCTCATCCACATAGTCTGTTGTTAGCTGGCTACGGTACCAGAGACGGGCTCTAGGCAGAATTTTCTTAAGTGGCTTGAAATGTGGAGGATGGAAGGGCTGCTGAGGTGTATATGGCCCCATTTTACAAAAGCAGGAGGGTCCTGGGGAGATGACTGGGTGAGAGAAAGAATCATCTCAAGTAAGGACAATCTATGATCAAACTGTAAAGTAACATCAAGGTTTTGCTGTACGATAAGCACAAATAGAGATTGACTACCTAAAATTCAAAAAATATCCCCCCCAAATCACCTAACGGAGAAACACACATCTTTCCCCCACACAGAATCACCTAGGGTCAAATTCTCTCCTGGCGTAAACTGGCAGAAATCCATTAAATTATCCCATAAATCAATTTAATTTAATTAAAAGTGTCTTCTGATGTCTTTGTTTAGTGATAATGTTCATTTAAGAAGGTGTTACGGTAGGAAAACTAATTCCTTCTTCACATTGCTTACACCCCCCAATCCCTTGCCTCACTTTTATGTTTTTAAAACATTTTCTCAGATGAACACTTTATCTGGGCTTGTGTGTTGGGGAGGAAGGAGAGAAAGTGCTGGTACAATTTGCAGGTATAAATTGTCCATATCTGTAATGAAGATATATTCACTTGATAAAATAAGACCACCCTCCCTGTAAAACTATACCTGAGGCATAAAAGAAAAAACGCTTTTCTGATCTTCTGAAATTATGTGATTTACTTAAGAACTATTTTCCTGAGCTTTCCTACAAACCTGACTACTCCACTGGGGCAAACCCATTAGACCTAATTCAGCCAAACACTCCAGAGCTTAAATTCACCAGCAAATCACTTAACCACAAGTTTAACTTTAAGCTTGTCTCAGGCATTCAGACTGTTCCTATGTGATTTATTCCCGGCCATTTGGAGAGCAGGAGGAATGCAACAGGGCCAATCCACAAAAGATAAGGATGCAAAACAGAAGTGTCAGACAGAGGTGTTGGGAAATATTTGCTTGACTCTGAGCTTACATATTGGCTGGAAAGGGAGCTCTAAAAAGGACTCAGACTGCTTTCTCAAAGTGTGTGGGATGTCCCCTTGATTTTTCACATCTCTTTTTACAGCAGATTATTCTCTTGCTTTTCACTTGGGCTGTAGCCAATCCACGGGATCCTAAGTCCATGCTTATCTTCCCCAGCTCTGCTCGGGTGAGTAAAGGCTACGTCTTCCCTGATCTTCACTTCTGCACTGAATATAAATGCATGACAAAGAGGGTTGTGTAAGTTCCTCTACTGTGAGATCATTCACCATCCACTCAAACGATATTTACTTTATTAAATCCATTTTTCTCTGAAGTTTCCTCATCATATGCTGGCTGTGTTGAACTGATGAGACCTCCTCACCTCCTGAGATATTTATAACTTTTGGTAAATAATTTGATGGCCCTTTGAGAGCCATGATTTAAATTCTAGCCTGCATTAAGTAGAAATATGTTGGGGATAAACTAATATTTCTTACTTAAATCCTTATTTAATTTGATCCAAAGCACCTTATTTTTCAGAGTTAAACATTACTATTGGAAGTAATTTTAAATTTGCACGACATTGAATCCTAAGAATAGCTCTGAAATGGCTTTACAAATGCATGTGTTCTTTCTGGGATTGAAAAAGAGAAAAGGAGAAAGGGAGGAAAAAAGAAATGAAAGACAGCAGGAGTTAAAATTAAAAAAAAAAAAAAAAAAAGACAATCAGCCACTTAAACCCACTAAGTGTTGAAATGGGGTCGAAAGATATTTGTTAAGACTGCAAAGTATAAAGGCAGCAATTATTTCCTTGGAAAGTCTCTCTTTAAGGACTGAAGTGAAAGCCTGGAGGAGGCTGCCTCTAGCTAGAAGGAATTGCCCCTGGCTTTACCAGGAGTGAGGGAAATAAAGGAAGCAATTACCCAGTGAACAATGGTGCATTAAGAAGCTGCATTCCGTTTTCAAAACCGAGCTCTCTCCCCGTTGTGTTTCCCAGCTGGGTGAGCCGAGGAGGTGGCCTCCTGGGGAGGCAGCCGGCAGGGCTAGCTAGGACAGGCAGGCAGGTGCTGGAGATGGAAGGAGGGAAGTGCTGTGGGACGTCCGTGGTTTGCCTGTCCCCTTCTGGGCCATGCGACTGGAAGAAAGCCATCCTGTGGATCTAGTTTTGGCAAGACCTTTGTCATTCCTATTTCTCTTCACTCTGTCTCACCACACCTACCAACTGC
The DNA here is from genome assembly GCA_013399715.1 of Alectura lathami. Taxonomy (NCBI): domain Eukaryota; kingdom Metazoa; phylum Chordata; class Aves; order Galliformes; family Megapodiidae; genus Alectura; species Alectura lathami. The sequence continues at coordinate 737,661 of VXAV01005515.1, read as the reverse complement.
CCCAGCTGCTCTCCATAGCTGAAACGCATCCAGGAGTCCTTGCATCCTGCTCCCTGCTTAGTTTCTCCAGTGGTTCATCAGCTGGCTGAAAAGCCGAGAGCATGATATGGTTTTCTACATCCCGTCTCCCCCTTCATTCCCTCCTCCAAGTAGCAGGAGGTACGGTGCATGGTCGTCCCATGAAACCAGCCCCAAACCTCACCACGGTTCAGAGAAGACAGGAGCAGGACAAGCTGCAGACAAGGTCATCACTTCATGCGGATCCAGCCCTCAGGCCTAGGAATTTGTTGGAGAGGATGCAGAGGCACCTGCTTGACCACAGAGAGGAAGAAGGGAAAATACATCCTCCAGAGCTGGGGCTGAGGAGCTGTGCAGCCCCATCCCGAAAGGATGAGAAATCAGTGGGAGTTGAGGGGGTTCAGTAAAGGCAATCTTGAGCCCATTAAAAAAAATACCACAGGGTGAATTGCACAGTGCCTTGCATGCAGCACAAAGCTGCTGGTCTTGTCATGCGTTGTGACAGTGCTGCCCTTCACAAGGTAAAATAACTCAGCAACGCACACAGCACATAGAGAGGTCAGCAGGATCGGGACCAGAGGTTGCTCCAGCCCCTCAGCCGCTATGGGGCCCTTGGAGGAGGAGATATAGCACTGCTTTACATGTGGATCCATGCTGGAGCTGTAGCAGGGATCTGTGCAGGAAGATATATAATGGGAAAACCAGCCAAGGCAGGGCTGCCATGCCTCTGGTGACTTTGTTGTCCATCCAGGCTGAAAGAACCTGGGGGCTGAACAGTGGGCTTTGAATTCATCTAACAACTTGATACTCTCTTAAACTGAGTGAATGCTTCTGGTTGGATGCAGTATCTGTACATTTTCACCATTATTATAGTGTCTACACAGGCCATGACACAGCCTGCTCTGTAGCAGACGTGCCCCATACACGCTACAAAGCTTGAAGCTCGCACTTATTAACAGCTGAGCCCAGTTTTGGGGCTTATTGGAAAGGACCTGAAGACAGCCAGAACAAAAGCAGAGCTGAGTGCTCTACAGGTGAGCCTGCCACAGATACCCCAAATTTAACTCCCCTCTGCCAGAGCAGGAAGCAGTTGATTGCCAGCAGGGTGAGAAGATGTAATGAGAATTATGGGCTGCAGCTGTTGTGCTGACAGCCCCACTGGGAGAGTTTTGTTTCTTTTGCTGAGCCTGGTTGGTGCTAGAAGTCCTGGTTTGTCCTTTCCCAGTTCACCAAGGTAGGATTAGTGCTATGGTTTTGCTAAAAGATCACTTTCTTTAGCCTGAGGATGGGTCTGTTGCTCTGTTTCTATCTTACTGATGTCCTGCTCATAGCTGGAGATAAGCTGTGTAGCCTGCATGCAGCCCTGTGTGGCCCCTTCGAGTGTTCCTCTGCCTGGCAATCTGTAATCCTGATAAAGCAACATCTGGGCTGTAAGCGTGTGAATATCCAACACGACAGCACCTCGCATTCCTAGTTTATGCTTATTAATAACAAGCTGTAAAAATAGCAGTCAGACAAGATGAGATCATGAGGCTGATCGTGGGATGCCATATGCTGTCTGTTTTACTGATCGAGCCTCATGCAGAGGAGACCTGTGCTGCCTTGCAAGAGCAGGGTGGGACTGGGGGTCTACAGACTTTGGCTCCTTTGGATGAGCCCCATGGAGCAGAGAAGCACTGCTGGTGATTGCTGGAAAACACTGTCTGAGGAGCAGCAGCTCTGCGGATGGGACAAATGTGCCATGGGTTTTGGATGGTTTTACTTGGTTATGCCTCCAGCTGCTCTGTCCTGCACTGGTGCCCACAGCATGCAGAGACCACCAAGAGTAGTATGCCTCTGCCTCCTTGGGGTGGTGATATCTTAGAAGGAAATGAGGATTTTTCCAGTTTTTTTTTTTTTTTTTTTTT
>VXAV01005515.1:697511-708847 GCA_013399715.1 Alectura lathami | reverse complement strand
AAGGCTTCAAAGGTCAACTTAGACATTCAGGGAAAATTTGTAACTTCGATTGCTTAGTGTTCTCTCATACAGCACAGTCCTATATTATTCTATGTCAGCAAATTAAGAAAATGAAAGTTGTAGCCAAGGATTACAATAGTACTGGTGTTAACCTTTTATAGCATATGGCATGCTATCAATTCTAGCCACAGGAGAAACTTGCTGTTCACATAGAGCAAGGGGGTGTTGAAGTTTTTAATCTCAAAATGAAATTGTGCTGTAGGAGAGGGATATAAAGACTGTAGATCTTTGCTGTTTGAAAAACCCCTTGAGTAGCTGAGACCTTTTCAGCCACATGTTCTTCATCCATCCTCTTCTTCTTCTCTTCCTCATGCAGACAGGGTCATCTATTCTACTTGACTAAAAGGTAACAGTTGAGCACAGAGATGTAGGCTCTCATATTCATAAGACTGAGAGCCTGGCAAGATGGACAGATAACCTGCAAGCTTTTTCTTATTTGCAGACCCCTCACTTTTACATGCTCACTTGAAGTCAATCTTCTGTGTGCTCCTGGGGAGGCTAATGGGATTGCGCAGCTGTTTCAGTACCTTGCTCAATGGGGGCCAAAATTAAGCAGGCTGCTAATTATTCACGAGAACTGGATTTTAACATTGGATTTTCTTTATGCAATAGTTGTTATATACTTGTTCAAGGTGTGATTGATTCAGCTTGGCCAATAAAAATTGATAGGGGAGTTTCTCTTCCTTGCTTTTTGGTGGTTTTTATTTTTATTTTATTTTTATTTTTTATTTTTTATTTCCCTGGAAATGCCTTTTTTTTTTTTTCCTTTCCCTTTCTCATGTAGATTTTGATCTGCTTTTCTTCACAAAGCTTAAGGTTTGACCTCAAATCACAACAGCATATATAATGCAGTTTTGGAAGGACCTCATTCTGCTCTGTAAACTTAGAGGCTAAAAGCAATACATAGATGGTTCTAACAAGCTGTCAAATTTCCCTGAGGGAGCTGTGTAATAGGGTCAGAGTTTATTGGGTAACGCTGTCAGCTGGATGGCCAAAGATTAGGAATTAGTTTAGCTGGCACCTGAATTGAGTTGAAAGGGAACTAAAGTCCATGACTCTTCTTATCCAGTCCTACCACTGTAGGATATGATCCTTCAATCTTTCACGTTTGTTTCCACAAACCGGTGTAAAATTAAAAGGTGATATTTGTATCTTTTGCTGGGGCCCTAGAGGTTGCTGGACCCAGCTACTTGCCTCAGAGCACCCTGTAGGGTTGCTCCTGTGCTTGTCCCTTGTCCTAATTGAGATGATCCAGTTTGCTGGATCACTCTTTTAAAAAAAAGCTCATTTTGGTAGGAAGGACTCAGCTTACAAAGGTGCTAATAATGTCCTACAGAAGGAGGGTTGGAATGTACTGAGGATCATAAACTTGTCAACTCATTCAGCTTTAGCCAAAAGAAGATGGGATATATAAGATGTTGAGTTAACCTTGAAAAACAGGTTTATTTCTATTTATATATCACAGAGCTGCCAAGTTGAGAAGTGTTATACATTTCTGTAAAGAAACATTGACAAATTCAGTTTCTGAATACCTTTTTAGCTGTCCTGAAATCTCTCCAGGTATACATAAAAGGACCTAGTCATAGTACTTTGGATGTAGAGAACATTAATATGTCACATGAACCGTTTCATAAACAGTTGCATCCAGCAGACGCAGGCATTAATTTGGGACTCCACTAACTAACCACTAACTAACGCAGGACGCAGACTGGGAGTGACTTTGGGAAATGCCCAGATGATCTGAAAGGGAACTGTGCGTGGACTCCTGAGGCTGGAGGCCATTTCAGGGTGGATTTATGGGACATTCAGTGAATCCCTGATGCCTGGATGCTCAAACTGTTCCATCAGGTTCAACAGGCAGATAACGTTACTGGTGTCAGGGGTCACATCAGATAACGTCTGTCTCGCACAAGGAAACCAGCATGCTTGGTCAAAGTGAAACACAGCCTATAGCTGCCAAGACTGAGGAGATGGAAATTATGGCTTATGCTGGACCTTTGGGACATTATCCTTTTCTCTTAAGCATTATATGCAAGCCCTTGAAATGTAGAGTTGCTTCTTTTTAATGTTGTTTCTTTTAACTGGGAGAAATAAGTCTTGATTGCATCAGAAATGCAGCAACTTTATGCTAGGCAGGACTCACAGAAGTGAAGCTGACAGGAGGTGGCCGGACTACAAATTAAAAATGAAGCAGAGAAGCCTTTTTCTCATTCCACTAGCTCAGAAAAATATTGAAAGTAAACCGCTGGCAAGAAGGCAGTGAAAAGCAAATTAGATTTGGGACCAGATGGTGTAGATCAGTATAATGCAAGTTGATGTCAATAAAGCAGTGTGATTAACGCTGCCAAGAATATCACTCATGATCTGTTTCAATTTCAGGTGTTATTTGTAGCACAGGTGAGGCAGTTACATAGACACATGCACAGATCATTTTGGAAAGTGAGATTTGATTGAATGTCTGCTCCAAGAGAGAGGGCTAGGCCTGCATCCAGATTTAGTTGGGAATGTGACAGAGCCTGTCCAGAAGGGGGGCATCTGAGGCTGAGCAGGGAAAAGGACTAGATACAGAGCACTGGAGGCTTCTTCCCCAGGAAGGGACCTACAGTGGCTTTGACTTGGTGTCACTCAGGAGCTTGCCTTGACTGCATGTTGTTTGCATGTCTGCAACCTCTGACTGAAGGATTTCGCACTGCCTGCTCTTGACAATTCCTCAAACACTGCCGGCAGCCTTCCTTTCGAGGGCAAAATATTTACCCAACGTGCAGTTCTCCTTTGACTTCAGTCAGAATGTGGATGATTACTTATGTAAATACCCTTACATTAATAGAGTATGCTTGTTCATAGGGTTTTTGCTGTAGTCTGAAACAGGAAGGAGTTAGTGAGTCTCGCAGGAGAGACTTTTCTCTGACAAAAAGTGTATCAGAATTGTTTAGCTAAATCCCAGTTATGCCCCTCATTAATTTAGGGTGCAGTTTTCAGTCATGTTCTAAAGTAATAGAAGATTCAGCTTTAGGAGTATCTTCCTGATGTATTTCTTAAATTAAGACATTAGTGTTAATCATTTGTAAGAAGAACTAGTACCAGTTCTGTGTGCCGATTAAAACATTACTTTTATTATATTAAATACAAGTAATTATAAATCATAGTTGACAAAGTTATCCCCTACTATGTACTCTGTTAAAATGCTTGGACTGGCATTTTGTGTGCACGTACTTTTAAAGAATGGGTAGCACTTGTTCTGTCCTTTATGTATCAGTTCATTGGCCAATTAGTATGTGACAAGTGGGCAGTGTGTATTATGGCGATGGATGTGATTTCAGTGTGCTTAATATTTTGGTAATACTATATTTTCACATTGCTCAGTAAATATCAGTGTGTCTGTGGAGTGTAACCTCATCAATATTGACACTTACTCTTTAAAAAAAAAAAAAAACAAAAAAAACCCACCCCAAACCTACAGTAATATATCTTTGAGAGCCTTCTTATTTTCAGGATGCTCTGTGAATTAATTATGAAGAGTATTTTACGTGGTCAATAGTCTCAGTGGATTCATTCACCTTCTGATTGCCTTTTGAAGTTTTTTATGAATACCTGATGGAAAAATGAAATTTGCATGAAACTTGTTACGGTTTAGTGGACTGGATACAAAATGGCAGAATAAAGCCGTAGAAGCTGGTTTTGATGGTAGAATGGAGCATATCTTTAAAACGGTCACTTTGTCTTATGTTCTAGGAATAATCTGTTACCAAGGATCAGGGCATCCTTGATGAGCTTAAATGTACAATCGACATCCTTTCCCACAGCATAACATTATTTATCTTTTAAATGTCTATTGATAAGGAAATTAAGAGACAAGCTCAGTTCAGCAGATGAGCACCAATCAAAAATGAGTGTCACTTTTACTCTCAAGTAAGCATGAAATAAGCTCTGAGTGTTTAGACACTTCATTCTTATACATTGCCATGGGATTCCTAAATAGAAATTAGGAGCCTAAACGCCTTTGAAAATCTTGTCCTTGTAGATGACTATCTTATTCTCTGACATTGCTTTTAAAAGTATATTTTCAGTGACCTAATATGTGAGTTACTCATTTTCTGGGTGCATCTTTTTCAGTGTTTTCTTTTGTGCTTATTAACCACATTAGCAATTCCTGTTCTTTGTAGCACACTGGGAGTTAATATATTCACTCCCTTTTGTGTGTGTATAAGCATGCATCTCCCCTTTGGTTTGTCTTGAATCTGAAGCCTGAAGTGACGATCAATGGCTCAGATTATTTCCTTGCTGTCAGCTATTGACTTTCTCTCAGCCTGATATCAGAGCTTCTTTCCCAGGGTGATGCTAGCAGGATGGAAATAGGAGGGGGAGAGCAGGCAGGGAGATGAGGGGGAGTTGAAAAAAGCTCAACAGAAGTCTTGCCATTTATCTTAAAGCACCTTTAACTGAATGTACATGATGAGGAGAAAAATGCCTGAAAACTGCAATGTAGGCTGGAAAATCAGGGAGGCTGAGATTTTCCATTAACAGAGTCAAAAGTGGGCTGTGTTTTTTCTTTTCTTTCACCAGTAGATTTATTTAAATGATGGTTTGCCCCCCCAGCCTCTTTTGAAGGCTGTTTTTTCAGCTAAGGTACCACAGAGGTTTGGCAGCATGGCTTCTCTTCCCTACTGTGGAAGTAATCCCGACCAGTATGCGTGAGCACAGTCCTCCAGGCTCTGGAGGAAGGCTCTTCTATTATTTTTATATTATCATTATATTATATGATTTAGATCTGTCCGTTAAAGTTGAGCTCTTGCTTCATTGTTCCTTGCTCTCTATAGTCACCTACGTCAGGGTGCAGTGGCCTCAAATTACTTCCCAATTTAAAACAGCATTGTACCTCTCCTGCTGAAGATGAAGCTGGAGTATGAAGAATTCTGAGAAAGGTTGTTTCAAGATGAAGTGAATTCAGCATTAGAGCACTTGGCATTCTTCTGGGGCTGGAACACGTAGAGGGAGACTGCATGTTGCAGCCCTGGCTCCAAGCCAGGTCAGTGATGTGGGAAGCTGGACAGATAGACTTTTGGGATGCCTTGTGGCTCTGGGTCAAGGTGTCAGGAGTGAACTGGAAGCTGCTTTCTGCTTGGCGCCATGGTGCCTTGGGTGTGGACACCAGAGAGGAAAGATGGCAAGAAGGAAAGGAGGAATGCGTCTGTGGGCAGAGAAAACCCTTAGGTTTGGGTATGATTTAGATTTGAATAAATGCATTGATTAAAGACATGATATGGATTAGACACCTGACCAAGAAGTTGGCACAGACTATTTCACATGAGGGAGATTGCATTCTGTCAAAGATCTTCCTGGGTTTGGATCCGATCCTTCTCTCCTCATGCTTATTTTATTGGTTAGTTCAACTCTATGTTTTTATCAACATGGTATGCCATTAATATACATACATGCACATAAATACAAATATATAATCTTATTTCATCTGGGATGGAAAGATCATAAGCAACTATTTCTAGCAACTTCCCTCCACTGGATGTGCCTGAACACAGACAGCAGAGCTGCTTATCTAGCCCAATTTAGTTTTCATTTAACCAGACCAGAGAGTCTATATCATAAATGGCATGTGGCCACCACAGTAGCAAAGTCACTGTTTATTTAATCAAATGTGATTAATGCATTGGTTTTACGTTAGTATCTGCTTTTCTCCATTGTGGGAGTAGTCAAGGGATTCCCTTTGTCTGCCAGTGAGGAAGAACATGTATTGCTTTTTTTTTTTTTTTCCTATCCTGCTTATTGTGCAGTCATGTCAGGAGTAAAAAATGTCTTTAAACATGCCTTCTTTTATCATTGGAGAGATCAATACACCAACTTTCTGAGAGCATAATTCGGTAACATGTGCTGTGGGAGAGTAATGCAAACTCTCTTGGTGAGACTGCTTTTCAGAAAGGGAAAAACGGCATGGACTTGATTTCTGAACAGGGTAAGATTAAAGGGATTTCAAGTGTGCTTTGAAAATGTAAGGGAGGATGGTTTGGGCTTGAAGCAGGACTCATGCTAGAGGATGGAAATAAAGCAAAGATGCATATAACATTTGCATCTCTTTGCAGTGAAGTCAACAGAAAATCTCTGCTGCTGAATCTGAAATAAAGCTAGTGACAGCAATGGTGGATGGGGAGGTGTAGGTGCTGTCTCCAAGTGAAAGGCACCACTGAAGTTGGAAGTTTTCAACAAAGAAATAACTGCAAAGGCTAAGCCCTGCACTGAGATAAGCTGCAAGATTTTTAGGGAGCTTTTAGAAGAATAGTTCAGACACAGTTTAGGTGGAACATTGTGCTTGGTTAGTGAAGCTTACTGAAGTCAATTGAAGGAGGCAGAGGTACATTGATAACATGGATATTTTTTTTTCCTGCTGCTTTCTTGGATAGAATGTGTTGTTCAAAAGAGTACAGCGGCAGTATTTGATGTCTTCTGGCAGGAAAGGAAGGTGGGAAGGTAAGCAACATCTGTAAGCAGGCTGCCACAACACAGTCATGATGCAGCCAGGACATTGTTTATCAAGACCTTCAAAACATATATCAGATGTGATGTAAGAGGATTCTGAACAACCACGCACCACAATTTTCACGGAATTGCTACCTGGGTTTTCTTTTCCCATTCATAAACACCAAGGAGATTTTTCTGCTCCCTCACAGGCATAGTGTGTGTCCTCCTCGACTCTGAGAAGGGTTTGGACAGTGCGTTCCCTAGACTTGGTCATTCACAGTCCCTCTGTCACCAGCTGGGTTAATTTTAATTATTTATGATTATTTTATGTTCATAGTATGCTCACAAAATCTCCTCTTGAATCAAAGAAGATATTAATTAAAGCCAATGGATTCCAGAATATTCGTCACACAATTGACTGTAAAATGTTTCTTCCTTTTGCTGATGACTTTGTTGTCCTTAGCACGTTGTCAGCTTAGACATATCTCACTACCTCTCTGCAGAAACATTTTCATTTCCAGTCTTATTCCTATACTTGCCATAGTCATTAACAAGTAAACACATCTCATAAAGCACAGAAATGAACTCATAACTATAGCTTTTCCAGCCATTAACACATGCGATAGTGAAGTCTGATTATGAACTTGCCTGTCCCCATTAACTGGCAATGCTTTAGTGTGGGTCTCTATATTTTTTTTTTCTGCTCTGAGCTGTAGGAGTCCATAAAGCTAAAATCTATTTAATTAAATAACAGTTCTGGTCCTTATATTCTGTTTAAATGTGCAAGAGAGTTTTCTTTTTCTTTTTCTTTTTTTTTTTTTTTCCTTCAGTTTTCAAATGTTTTACAACTGCTTATTGAAAATAATATCTTAGAAATGTGGGTCCCTGACTTTGAGAGGTGCCCTGGAATTTAACAGCCCATTATTTTTGTATGGGCAATTTATTGCAGTCAGAAGTGATACAGTTCATGGAAAGCAAACGGATGGATGGCTGAATCATTCTATCACCTGTCATGACTCATTCCCATCTCTTCATGAAGGGTGCATAAACATGTCTGCAGACTTAATTAGGGCCAAGAGTGTCTCATTAAAACATTACCTTGGTAAGGGTCAGAAACATGATTTTGTAGCCCCATGGCTGGTTTGTAGGAGAGGATGATCAAGACCTTTCTTTGATGCTTTAGTGTGGGTCTCTATAACTGCAGATTCTGGCAGAACAAGGACTTCAGTCTGGGCTCATTTTCTTGAGCTTCTCAGCTCTGCGGGAAGTTCTCCAGATCTTATTTCTTCAGTTATTTTCTAGTACAGTATGGTCTGGATCCACTGTAGTAACTTAGTGCATACTTCAAGTGCATGCTGTCCTTCTTCCCCAAGAGAATTTTGTAGGATGAGCTGTGCAAGACCTTTTGTGTCTTGGCTTAATCCACTTTCAAAGGGTACTCAGAGGGTTTATCCAGCCAGTTCCTCCCAATAAATGCTTACTTGATGCATGCTCCAAGCTGACGTGACCAAATGGCATGTGGTCACAGTTAAACAGAATGTATTACCTTGTAAAGGGCATTTCACAGTCCAGTAACAGCTTCTGTTTTGGAGCTAGCTTGCACCTGGTTAGGCTGGAAGACAGGCAAATGTCCTTGAAGAAAGCCTATATAGCCTTAATGTGTGTGGCTTTTTACTTTGTTTTTATGCTAATAAGACCTTATGGAATGACCAATCAAGGGACAGACACGTGTCATGGATGTGTGTGGAGGTGTTCTATTTCTCAGTTTGGACCAGATGCTCTACTTCATCCCCATCTCCAAGGGGTGAGGGAAAAGAAAACAACTATGTAGTCACATTAAAAGCTGTTTAACTAGGGTTTAAACCAGTGCAGATAAGATTATTTCTGTAACAATAAAATCTTATTTGGCTGCAGTAATGCCCAAGAAATCTAATCATAGATGAAAATTGCACTAGGGTACGAATAACTTAGAAAGACCAGCAAAAATACAGTGCATGCCCAAGGGAGTTTATAATCTGGATGTCATGTACTCAAATTCAGTGTCTTTTGTCCTCCAATGGAACTCCGAAGATGGGTGATCTCTGTCCAACATCTTCTCCAGGTCTGTGCCTTACAGACATCACCTCAGCAATTGTTGTTGGCTCTTCTTGAGATGATTCCTCATCCCTGGCTGAACAATGACATGAGGTAATAGTGTGAGTGCATTCCCTTTATTGCACTGAAAGCACAATGCCCCTTTATTCAAAGGACAAGGGAGTTGGGGGGAATCAGCTGTTTTACTAATTGAGTTAATATAAGCATACTCTCTGGCACATAGTAATTTGCCCAGCGTCTGTGCATCGTCACCATCCACTCAGCTCTCTGCCTCCGAGGAGAAGTGGGCAGCACAGCTCTGGAAGGCTGCCCTTGGACTGCTCCCTGTGGTCCAAGAGGTTTGGTGAGTCACGCGCTGAGCCTTCGCTTTTGCCCAGAGCCCCTGCTCTGTCCTGCTGTTCCATTTGCTCATGTCCCCTTTCCTGCCAAAGTAACCACTGCAGGACTGTGTGTAGGGGGAGAGAAGTGGCGTTGCCAATCGTTCATTAATTCCTAGATGCGAAATGATGGGGAAAGGCATGTGAGAGTCTAATAATAACGAGCTGTGGTCCCAGCGATGGTGAGCAAGGCAAACCTCTTTAACAACTTCATTATAATGAATTTGAGTCTAAGAGCACCAAGCAAGTAAATCAATCAACCCTTGCAGGCGGGCTCATTAAATATAGTAAAGTACAGACCAAAAAGATCATCTTATTAAAAAGGATTAACATTTTCCTGTTAAATCCTTTGCTGCCCATAAGTTCCAGGAGAGAACCTGGATTCTCAGCTTGTCAGTTGTTGCGGTGGTAAAAGGGCTGACCCTGCACAGCAATAAATGCCTTCGGTCCCGTGGCTGCATCCTTGGCTGGTGCCAACGGGCATGGATGTGCAAATGCTGGTAGATTTTGGCCAGCCTGGCCCAGCTGTGGGTTGCAAACTGTCCTGTGGAGTGCACTGAAACATGATCAGAAGTGAGCACTCTATGCAAGATACAAGAGATCTGGCTCTCCAAGCCTTTCTCTGGGCCTCTGTCTTAGACTGAGACATCACCTCAGTAATTGTTGTTGGCTCTTCTTGCAGTGACCCCTCTCTGGCTGTGTGGGATGTCTCTGCTCCTGTCAGGTCTGAATATGCTGTAGCTCTCAAGCAGCGTTTTCTTTGCCTTTTTCTCCTGGCTACAGGATGCAGTACTTTGAGTTTTGCAGTGCTTTGAGAGGGAACTTTTCACAGACCCTATTCTAATCTTGTTCGTTTAGGAGAGTATATTTACCTTGGAAGAAACATTAAACTGAGAACAGCTATCCAAACAGCTGGCATCCTTCTTCCTGTTTTTCTTTTCTATCAGATATTGTTGGTAGCTGGAGAGAGAACTTTTCCTTCTCAGACTTTCTTCTACCCACACTTGCATTCCAGTGACAACCCTCTGACTGTGCAACACCCCTTGCTCAATACAGAAGTCATTGCATTGTTTAGCAGGTCCCTGCAGTGCTCTTTTCTGGTCCTGCATTGAATTTCTGGTGGTAAAAGATTTTAGGGGGAAAACACCATACAAGTGTCTGCCACTGTTCGAGGAAAGTGCCTAGCTGCAAGACTTTTTTTTTCGTTTGCTTCTTTTTCCTGCTAAAGGGAGACTTGAATTAGGGAGGTGCACGCTTGTGGCTCTGTCCCTCTAACCCCATTCTTATGAGCCTGCTCTCTCCCAAAGAAGCATAATTAAGTGGCCACCACTTCACCTCCAGCAGCTTGGTTGGCCAAAAATGCAAGTGGGTGCATCAGGATGCAGTCTGGGTACAGACTAAGACCTCACAGTGGGTGCAACACACAGCACGCTTCCTTTGTATCCTACCGTGCTCAGGCAGAACTTTAACTGCACAGCAGTTTGCAAATAAATCTACTCTATATAGGTGAAGTTCTCCTTTGCTATTTTTGAAAGGCCTTTTTCTCATAAGCCTTGGAAGACCTCAAAGGCATGTAGGAAATTAATTAGAGAGGCTTGCAGCAATTCAGGAGTTCATTCAAAACAAGTGCTGGAAAATAGGGTGGGAGAGGTAAAAGAGGGGTAAGCATAAGAGAGATTGAACCTCTTTTATCCCACTAGGTCTCCTTTTTGCACAGGAAGTATTGAGTCTTTCCTGCTCTGCTTGACTCATCAGCAAAACACATCACAGAGAGCATCACGCTGCTTGGGAGAGAAAGGTGGGTGGAAAGAAAAGGGAGAAAATATTTTCTTATTATTTCCAGCCAGCTGGTACTGTGGTACTTGATGCTTGTGCTCTCTGTCCATTACAGCTAGAGACAGCTGAGCAGATGACACAGGTCTTGAGACTGGCCTTGGCATGGAGATGCTGCCTAAGGGTCACAGGGTAGGTGGCTGCCAGGCTGTGCTCCCTGCTGAAATATTGTTGATGTGAATTTGGAAGAAATTTGTTTTGTTTATACCTGCTGATATCTTCTTTTGGTTTCACATGCCCCTCGAGGTTTCTAAATGTTGCCAGATTTGCATGGATTTCTTGTCTTGATGAGTGAGTTTCTTTGAACAAGCAGCAGCCCTAGTTCTCCTATCTCTAACAATCTTTTGTGCTTCCACAGTAGCAGGGAAGAATTCAGGACAGATCTAGTAACACCATCACTGTATGAGGCCTGTCAGCAGTGTGATCAACACAGGACTGAATTGCAGTTTATTGTTACTAAAGTACAGCTATATTGAAATACACTGACAACATTCCTGTTTTTTT
>VXAV01005515.1:646857-661366 GCA_013399715.1 Alectura lathami | reverse complement strand
ATGACATTCAAGACTAAGCAAATCCTACCTTTTCAACTCAAAGCACCTGGCAAATCAGCCTGATAACTCAGGAAAGCTGGGATTAGGGCAGCAGAGAGTGTTATAGGTTAACAGCATGAGTTTTTTTCCTGGGTTAAGGCGAAGAGTTTATGTTTACCCCACCACAGTCTTGTCTGTGAAGTTCCCTGTGGTTTAGGGAAGGAAGCACCTCCTGCTTAGAATTTCTTATAGTATGATGAGGCTTGTTGCCTTGTTTGTACCATGTCAGTTACTGGGGACCAGGCTAGCAGCAGGATTAGGAATGAAATAAAAGGGTAGCTCTGACAGAGGAAGAGGAGTTTGTAGGGCAGCGAAGAACTGTGATTTCATGGTGATGGTGACAGCCTGCTGTGCTGGATTCCTTGCTCAGCTCTGTGCAGAAGTTGCAACATGACCTAAGGTGAGTCTGTCTGTGGGTTTTGTGGCTTGGGTATATCATCCTGGTCTTGTTTTTGTGCATGGAGTTCCAGAGAGCCCAAGGACTAGGTGATGTGATTCAAGTGATGTCACTGGTTCCCTTGGCTGATACCGAGGTGTGGTGGTACTGAAAGGGCAGAAACAATTGATACGCATGGCTGAGTGCATGAAATTTCTCAGCACTGTTGCAGATGCTAAAGTTTTTTGAGAACTTGATAATCTTAAATATTCTGTATATATTTGACATCTTTTGCTCTTCCAGAAGGACTTCAAAGGCCTTTCTAGCACTTCATGAGAGAGAGAGTGAGCTGCAGATTATGAGTGTTTAAACCACGATAATATGTATGGTGAAATTGTGGTGCTTTCCTCCCTGCCAGTGACAGAGGTTGGACATGGCTGCTTTAAATTAGAGTGACACAAACACAGACCTTAATTCCTGCATAGGACTGTTCCTTTAGACAACACCTTTGCTCAAACACCCTGTGGCATTTCCTGCTCAACGTGACTGTTTTGAACGCTCCAGTTGCAGTGTTTGCATGTCTAATGCAATGGTATTCATGAAACCTTCATCACTGTCTCTCAAGCGAGCTGGACTTTCTTTGTGTCCTTTTACTCTTGAAATTCCCTAGGATGGAGTATCTTTGTGTTTCAGGTATTTTTATAGAAAGTCCTCGTGGATTTTTCTGTTAATGGTTGCGTTACCATTATTTATTTATTTATTATCTCCTGAAAACTGAACGGAAAACAATCCTCAATATATGTTGAAATACCCTGTTCACCTTCCCTGAGTGATGGATCCTATGTAGGTAGCCCCCTTGGCGTGAAGCTCCTACCAGGAAAGCAGCTTCTTGCACACAGTCCGTCGACTACTGCTGGGGTTTTCAAAGGTACTCTGAAATGACATTTCTTTTCTTTTGGAAGTTGCTTTAACTCAATTACCCCTGAGTATCCAAGAGGGTTACACTTCTACTCCTTGGAATAATTAAGCAGCCTTAATTAGCTTGTTGGAAAAAATCAAAACTCAGCTGTATAGTTCCTATGTCAAACACATTAATTTGGTCTGGCAGCTTTTAACTGGCACATGTATGTTTCTGATCTACCTATTCCTTCCTGTGGTGCTTACCAGTATAACTTGCAATAGTAACAACAAAAAAGTTAAGTTACTCCAGAGATTCGTTACATGAGAGATGTGTGTATAGGCTATATGTTAAAAATATCCTAGTACCTTACAGCTGAACACTGTTTATTACCACGGTACTTGAAATACAATTAAAAGCATATGTGTGCGTGCCACTTTATGTCTCTAGCCTTGCCATCATATAAATTCCTTGGGTGTGCAGGAACACGTTATTGTTCTAAAACCAGGCTATTTTTAGTGGATAAAATTGACAAATGTCAAGTCCTTTCATTCACTATGCTAAAGCTGTCACATAAGTAATCTCCAGAAATGCTGAAAACATGTTGTGTAGTCCAGTCCAACTGGTTTTTAGAGAAACTTCGCATTGGAATCAGCTGAAGGTTTGCTCATAATCCTGAACAGCAGATTTTGGCTTACATAGGGTTTGCTTCTCAAAGAGATAAGGTACAATATATTTTTCACTACTGAAAATAAACCTTTCATACTGTCTTCCAATGAGTAAACAAACAAAACTTGACCCTTAGCTATCATATGCTTCACTATGTTTAAAAGGTACAAGAGCATCTTGGAGTAGCCCAGGAAATTCTCTTTTTGAAAAAAGACAGCTTTCACCTACCCCAAAGATGCTTCCAAGAGTGGAAAGAAGGTGGAGGAAGTGGTTTGTTTCTTTTGGTTGTTGTTTTTGTTGTTTGTTTGTTTTTGAGATTTTCCCAGTGAGTCTGTTACAGCCTTGTCCTCCACAATACTTGTGTACACATTGCTTGTGTACAGGCATCTTCAGTTTGTTCATGGCTACTTAAATGGGAGTATTCTTTCCACTTTTCTTCTTTCCACATTCATTCTGCTTTACAGAAACTGCCCCTTGCTGCCATCTAGGCCTAGTTCTTCACCCTGGGTATTGTACTGTCAGTGCACCTTCTCAGCCTCTCGTAGCACGCTGCAGAACAAACACCTTTAGCTGGAAGAGGACACTGAACCTCAGATTTGTTCTTCCAAACCCTGCTGATGTCCCTTCTCCTTGAGGGGAGCTGCTGAATGAGAAATGGCATTAAGGTACCTTCTGAGGAAAAACAGTTGTGTGTGTGTATGTACATGTGAATTTTATTTGTATATTTGTACATATACAGTAATCATTGCTTACACAGAAAGGTCAGGGTTGAATTGTGCAGGCGATCTGAGCAGGCCGTAGTAAATCAGGTAGAGATCTGGGGCTGGAGGGTTCTTGGTGCTGCTGGGAAGTGATGAGGTCAGGATGGGCAGAACAGTGGAAGAACTGCTTCGTGTGTAAAGCTGCAAATGACCCAGCTACAGCTTGCACACTCCCTATTCTCCCTGTCATTGAAAGTGCTGTATGCCCCTTTAAAGAGGGGAAGGCAATAGGAAATGAGATTCAGGATGAAAATCCAGGGAATCAATAAGGAATTTATAAGCTACTTATCTGATGTGTATTAAGCATAGCTAATGAAACTGGAGGAATGAAGGTTACAGGCTTATTTGTTCGAACTGATAATGGTAGGACAAGGAGGAATGGACTATGATGAAGGATAAATTTGCTACTGTAGAATAGCATCCAGAATAATTACATTGCTTTCAGTTTTATAAATGACTGTTAATAACTGAAGTTTCATTCCTTTCTTTCTGCATCAAAGGCAAAACCTACTTTATTTCTAATGCACCTTGTGGCGTGAGCACTGTGTAGGAGTTCATGCATTTATTTACTGTAGTTATCTCCTCGCTCTCATCATCTGCCTGCTGGTTACTGGGGATCTTGGCCTTGCTCTGACCCCTCAGTCCCGTGATGGCCAGCAGAGCCACCATTCCCTTCATCTTTGCTCTCCAGAGAATTCTCTTTGAAGGAAAACGTGATCAAACCACTTTGATGCATCGTAAGTTCCCATCAGTCCACCTGTTCACTTTCCAGGCTTGATGGCATCTGGAAGGTACCGAAAGATGCTTTTTGCATTTAATTTTGATTTTCTTTTGCCCCTTAATAGTTTCATCAGATGTAGGATGCTACACCTATTTGTCTATTGCTCTTTCAGCTGTGAGCAATGCAAGTTTGCTTGAGGAAACATGCCACAGCAGTTGTAGCCAGTAAGTGGCAGATTCAATGGATTTCTGAACAGAATAGCACCTAGATTAAAAGAGAACTTGTGCTAATGATGTAGTCTGTCCTCAGTTCATTAAGATGCTGTGGGTTTGAGAAGTTTCTGGATAAATCTACAAATGGTGCTGAAACAAAACATGCAAGTCTTTCCTTAGAAGTGCTTTTCTATGCAGTATTTACTTTCTTTTAATGGATAAGTTTATGTGAAGCAAGCATTTTCCTGTGAAATGAGCTACTGTTTGCTCTTCCCCAGCCATGCTTACCCTCTGCAAAGCCACAGTATAAACTAATTAGGGATTTACTATTTGGAGAAAGTTGTGATAAGTTTGCCAATAAGGGCATCGCCTAATCTCATTGCACACACGTCAGTGGCTATACATGTGTGAAATTAAGTGGGTTTTTGCTGATTCCTGTGGACTGCCTGTTTTTATCTTGAGACAACATTCCCAATCATAAAATGCATTACCATCTGCTATCAGGGGCTTACTGTAATATGTGTAACACCAGCATCAATTCTTTGATATCACCTTCAAATGCATTGTTAAGGGAGATCACAGAAATGGCTTTGATAGGCTACATGATTTACCTAGTAGAAGGAAAAGCTGATAGGGAAAATAATCCTGCAAGCTTTTTCCTTTAAATAGAAATAACAGAGACGGACCTGGTGCCTTGGCTGGTGATAGGAGCTGGTCCACCTGAGGGCATTTTGTTCTTTTGAACTAGTGCTAAGTGAAACCGTTGGCCTGCAAAGACCTTGGAATCAAACACACCTGCATTTGGCAGAACGGTGGGAGGCCAGCCATAGGGTTTGGCATCACTAATGCAGAGCAAGGAACAAAAAAAACAGCCAACTAAACAACTACTTTATACGTAATGAAGGGGAAACATCTTCAGTTGTAAAACTTAAGCCTAGTTTTTCTCTGGGTTGGAAAAAAAACAACTACTTAGCTTTTACAGGATTGCTGCAGGGAGTTTATGACTCTGGTTAAAAGCACCAAATACACGTGGCCAAGACAATATTCAGTTTTAGATATTTTGTAATGTATCCACCTCGTACTTTTAAAGAGATTATCATCTTGTTTAAGCTTTCTGGGCTTTCAGCTGAAGCACAGCTTTGGTGGCAGTAGTGTCCCCTTTGGAAAGAGAATGCGAAAAGGAAACTATAGCATTCGTCACGTATTTCTGACCTTAATTGCAGTTACGCTCAATAAGCTGGCTCCTCTGGCAATGACTAATTACTTCATAAAAACATTGCTTTTGCTCAGCTGTCATAATAAATGTCACTAAAGCACCGCGCAAAAATCTTGTGGAGCCTTTTGATTGAGCACAGCCAAGATGGGCCTCTCAAGGACATCAGCAAATGCCCCGTGTCCTCTGAGTGTGGCTCGGCACAGCCTGCCCATGCTAATGCTGCTCTTCTCATTAGAGATGCTTAGGGGCACTGTCAGGATTTGTCCTTGTCTTGAGTTGCTCCAGCTCTAAGTGCAGAGGCTGCAGGATGCCGCTGCACCCAGAATGTGGAGGACAGAGAGGGAGAAAACCAACAAAGAGCTGGGAAAAAACAAGATAAAGTTTTTCTATCTCTTGAAGCACCACATCTCCATTTCAGTCAGGAACTTCAGCACTAAACTTTTTCAGATCTATGTGATTTCTGCATTGTTGAGTAGAGAACAGTATTAAATTTTCAGGGAGTAGAAGGCATTGGGATCTGTACTGGGTCTGCAATAGCTTGTGTGAAGTATATGAAAGAGAGGTGATTCATTATTGTCTGTTTGATGTCTGGCATTTAAATACTTGTTTATTTATTTTTATTTTCCTATCCTAATTCTGTGGAAATGGACATAGTGCATAACTGCAAACAAGGGGAGGCCTGGTGGTGTTGAAAGGGAAGACTTTCCTTTTACATCTTTCTTAAGCCACTCTCTTTAAGGGCAGAAAGGCAATAAAAGTGAAAATTAACTAAACTGAATGCATGTGTCCATGAAGATGCATGGAAAATGAAAGTGAAAACATGCAGTTAGTTGTGGACTGACCAGACGTGATTTACCTTACTAACCTGGACTGGGAGCTGAATGGTGGTGCTGAGTCAGGGATATTTACCAAGTGATGTTCAAAGCACAGAAGAAAATCCGTGGAAACTGCAGGGCATGTTGCCTCAGTCAGAAGTCTCCGCTATAGCAATCAAGATAGAATGAATAGTAATTGTGTTAATGAGCAGGTGAGCTTCTGTGCCATGTCCGTAATTTCAAATACCACCAAATCCAACACTGCGAGTGAGTCATTGCTGAGATAATGAAAATGTGTGTGGGAGGAGGAGTTTATTTTGATGGGAAGTTAGGTACTCTGTCCTCTACCAGCTTTTGCAGAAGCCTTGGATTTCTCTTTTTTTTTTTTTTTTTTTTTCCTGTAATGGAAGATGCAAGAATAGGAATTTTATAGTTCAACTCTGGAGCTCCCATTGTACTCATAAGAAGAGGGTTCATCTTCTGGTATCATGTTAATCAGACTTGCCTGTTCTGGACGTGCCTTGGGCAAAGCTTGCTTCTGCCTCCAGGCCAGGCTATGTGGGGGATTTCATTCTCCCTGCCCTGCTGACATCCCTGGGTCACTCTGCATGGAGAGCCAGTACTGGTCTCCAATGGTTGAGACCTCAAGCAATCTATACCCTCATAAAAATTGTATTAGAGAAACAGGGAGAGCCCCAGCATCCTACTTAAGATTTATTTCTCCAAAGTTGGAGCTGAGCAAGCAGGAGCTGCAGCAGGTTGGCAGTATTTTGTCGAACCAGTTGATCGTGCCTTGCAAATGAACAGAAGGAAGGTTAGTTTGGCGGTGGTAATTAAGGCATCATATTTAGCTTGCACCTGGGGAACCTGCATGGCCCAGGGCTGAGCTTCCCATCTGGTGGCAGCTCAGGTGTGGGAAGCCCTGCACTGCAGGCTTGAGCTGAGCTGTTCTGAGTTATTATTTCCTAATGCTGCATTTTTTTTTTTTCCCCATCCCTCAAAATGTGTGCTCTTTCACCTTTTGTCTAATTAAAGGTGTGAGCCCTGTAGAGCTTCTTAGCCCTTATCCAAGGATAACTGTACTTTTGAACAGTGCTGTTGTGATGCTCTTGTGCAAATACATGCAGAAGAGACATTTGCCTTTTTAAATGCTAAGCTGGCGTTTAAAGAAATCTTTACCTCTCTGAAGTCAGAGGGAGAAGCAGAGGCTCAGGCCTGTGTGAAGTCAGGCTCCATTAAAGCCAAAGGGAATTGTGCTTCAGTGGAAATGGACTTGATCCAAGTGCAGAATGGGGAAGTAGAAAAGCTGGGTGCAGGCAGTGTTAGGGAGAGCAACATGTGAAATCACCTTAGAAAGGTAAAACTAAGTTAGGACTTGAAGACTTGCTGGCTTTTGGTTCCTGCCCCTCTGTTCTCTGTTTCGTTTTTCAGTCTGGACAAATTACTGAACCTGAATATAGCCCAGTTAGCAGCTTTTGAAACATGTAGCAAAGTAAGCCAAAATAATTATTTTTTTTCTCCCACACTTAAAATTTGCCTGTGCCTTGCAGCATAGGGCTTGGATTCCTTGGGAGCTTCCAAGTGTATCCAAAACACAAATGCAGCCTATGTGTGTATTATCTTCAAAGGTGGTATATCCTGTAACTGGGGAGAGAGGGTCTGAAACAGGCAGTGGTGGGAGGTGGGGGGGCAGCTGTGGTTGTATCACCGCATCAATTACAGCAAACCATTGTCAGCACTGATTGGTGAGTGGCATCAGCACTTATTTCCTCCAGAACAAGGCTGACAAAGTTGCTTTATTGCTAATACATCATCTTTATGTAGAGATGGCTACAGGAGCCTTCTTGTACCTAAACTCCTGTCTAGAAGGAAAGAAAATAACTCGTCTCTTGCCTTATGTTGAGTAATACTTTAAAATTGTCATTCTTCCTGTCTGATGCTGTACTGAATTTTTAAAATACCTGTCGTAGTCTGGGCCACTTGTATGAGTGTTGTTGATGCTCAGACAATGCTGCTCATAGACACAGGGTTTGTGCACAAGGAGGAGGCTCACTTTGGCTTTTGAGTTTCCTGACCCGCCATATAGGGAAATCATATTCCCTTCCTTTTCATAACAGTAGGACACAGCTCCTTTGAGGTCTTCCTGGAATAGCTGCAGCAAGCTGTGATGTGAATAATAGATGCTGTGAAAATCCCTGCCCAGCAAAGGGAGGGTGCAGTGTGGTGCAGTTTTTCTGTTGTGCTGAGATGCTGTCTGTGTGCTGAGAGCATACAAACAGTAATCTGCAATTCAAAAAGGAGCCTGATAAGAAGAAATAAAAGCTCTTGTACCTCACTGTCCTCTAGCTGCAGTTAGTTACCTGCCATCTTTTAATTCTGACAACAGATCTTTTTAGGATGTCTTCCTTTATCCTCCTTGTACTGCAGAGAAACCAAAAGCCTCAGTTTTACATCCACGCCTTTCTCATTCCCCTTGAGCACGCGAAGAAACCTGTTTGCAGAGCATAGCTTGATCTACGAAGACAGTTTCAGATCTTTAGGGCTGTTCCCAGCCCTTTGCAGCCTGTGTTGAGCAGAGCCAGATCTGCCCTCGCCTTTTCGCGTGTGTGACAGTCTTACCCTGCTCTTTGTCAGATTTTGCTGCATTAACTCTTATGGTATCTCCCTAGTAATTCCAGAGCCTCTCTGAATATTCTTTTTTTTCTTTAACGTTATGATAGGCTCATCTTTGCCTTGTGGGAGATCGTTTCCTGTCATTCTACGAGAATATCTTCTGATCTTCCTGAAAAATTTTTTTTCTTCCTGGTCTATTCTTTTCACACTGACATGGCTCATTTATATATATATATTTTTTTTTCCATGCTCTTCATTCCCTCAGGGTGTTCTGTGACCCAACCATTTATCTTTCAGTATATTTATTTTTTTTCCCCCTCCTTTGGCATCTTTATTTCATTATGCAAACTGCTCATGTTCCCTTCATGCCAAATTTCCTTCATGATTTTACCTTTTCCTTATAGATCACCCCTACTTTTTATTAATTTATTACACTATTTCTAATTCAAAAAATATATATCCATCACTTTACATTTCAAATTAAAGTTAATGTTCTCCGTTTGGTTATATCTTGAGCATATGAAATACAAATTCCTAAACAGAAAATTGAACTTAGGGGAAATTACTAAAGCAAATTCATCAAAACAAAGGAAGTATCTCTCAACTGAAATATGAGATAGATCAACCTAGAAAATTTGTTTACTAACAGAAAATGCCAAAAAGTGTTATTCTGTCCTTTCTCTTCAGTTTTTGAAGACAAATGGAGAAAAGAACATGCCAGTGAAATTAATATTTTCCATTCGTCTTGGTTAGGGCGAGATTCTTGTTAGCCCAGATGGTCATAAGGAAATAATGGAATATAAATGATGCTGAAAATGTTTGGATTTCATAAAACTTAAGCATGCATACTTAATATTTTATCTTTGCTTGGACTCTGTGCTCCCAAACTTCCAGAGGAAATTAGATGCTCTGTGCAGCAAACCTGTGACAGAACAATTAGTGACATTTAAAAAGCCTCCATGTGGAGGGAAATACATTCTAATGATGGCCATAAGTCTTTTGTATCTATTCATGAATTCATGCGACTACAGCATCGTGCATTGAGAGTGAACTCTAGGGATGATAAACAGAAACTTAGAAATGCTGAAGTATGAATTGCTGATGAGGTTCTGCAACCTGGGGCATGTGTCATCGTCTCCTCACTTACCTGGCTGATGGGTGGGTGAAGGCAATTCAAAGGCTTTCTCTTGGCAGAGATATAAATGGGTTTGAGGTTTGTTTGTAACCATTCAAAGTGGTGATAGACTTCAGTACATAAGATGAAACTTTAATTTTTCCTCTTTCTGACCCTATCCTAATCTTTGCTCATGTTTTCATGCTGAATGAGCCACTCTGTATCCTGATGAAGTATGGTTCTGCTTACAAACATTCCTGGAGTTTATACCAGGTACTGGGGCAGCCCCAGTCCTGGTGACTTGTAAAAATTCATTCAATGATTGTACTGGATAGAGAGGATAGGGAAAGACATTAAGTCTAGGTCTAATCTCACTGTCCTAGCCATTGTCCTAAAGCATCCCATTACTGCTTTATTAACTGAGCTGGGCACTTTATTAGAAGAGGAGCTTTGCCTATGAAGATGCTTTGTCATTTTAAAAAAGAATTACTCACTGTGATTTTGAAGTTAAATATCTGGAACTAATTTGTAAAATAAAGATATTTAATATCTGTTATAAAATTAGGAGGATGTCTAACACTAAAACCCTAGTTCCTTTTTATTTTGTAAGCTCTTAGCTCATTAATTTCTAAGATGGTTTCAGCGACAAAAATAGTATTTTTTACACAAATAGTAGTGGCCTTTGAACAAACCTTCTGGGCTTTGTTTCACTTTTTAGTCTTCTAAAATGCTCAGAGACTGCTAATGGCCTTGCAACTGCAAAGCCTCCCTGAGTGTGTATTTCATTGTTATCGGTGCATAGTATATTGTATATTACTTTTAATTGGGCAACTTTTCTTAGGCAATTTGGACTGCAGCTGAGAAGATTTAGCTCTGCACAACCCTATTTAAGTGGTGCTGTTATATACAAAATTGATCCACCGGTTAAGAGTTCAGTGTTGATCATCCAAACACATTGTAAGTCCTCCCTTTGTCTTCCTTAATTTGCATTTTCCAATTAAGGTATGCCACTGTTATAATTAATAGCATTAAACACTGATTATTTTTATTTTTTATTCTTTCTTTTAGTCATTACCATTCTTCATGCCTCTCTTTTTTTTTTTAAAGTGACATTTGGATTTGAAGTTAGTGTAGAGATAAGACCTGAGTGGAACAGAACATTGGCATTTAAGCACCATCTTGCTGGCTGCAGGGTGACTCCAGCCATGATGGGATATGTTGTAGCACAGAAGTCCACTTCTGCAGAAATTCAAAATTCTTCCTTTTCCAAATTCACAATGCTGAAGGCTGTAACAAAGCTGGGAGGAAAGACAAGGAATTCTGGACCTCAGATCTCTGCTCTGAGGAAGGCTGCTTGTTTGCCTACCTACTGTTGAAAGAGAACTTTATACCTTCTCATGTTCTGCTTCTTTATAAGAGCAGAACTCCTTTTCCTATCATATCTCCCACTTGTGGGCTATGTCTGCCAGGTATCTTGCACCCTATCTCTTTCTGCATATTCCCAAGTTGCATGCTGTAGACCAGTATGTAAGGCATGCTGTATCAGAACACACAGCTTCCCAGCAACCTGGAGTTCTCCACTGGTTTATGCTACCTGTTTCATTTTTTATTCATTCCTGCACCCATTTATTATTGGGAGGAATGCCATTAAATAATAGAAAGCATCGGTGAACCCGTCATAATATTTGGTGGGGATATTTGGTGGGAATGTCTGTGGGTGAGGCTGGATTTTAGCTCACATCTCGCAAGCACGAAATAGAAGACAGTTAATTCTAGCAGTGGTGGTTTTATTGTTTTTTACTTTCTAATTTATTGCTACATGTAGACTTGAATTTTTTTTTTTTGAGTGAAGTAGGTCATGGTTTTATTAAGCAAAAATGCCTACAATTAGTGTATGAATCAACGTATACAACTTAGAGCTTCGCTGACAACAATGGGCAAAGTGGTAGTAGGAGGAAGAGATGAGAGTCATGTGTCCTATGTGTTGCACAAAAAGATCTTTTCAACAAACATTTCTGGAGATTCTGGAAAAGAACCACACTATTGAAAACCTACAGATGAACTGAATAGAGGAAAAGTAGGTTATTTAGAAGAGCAGTAATTGTATTCTCAGCTTTGCTCTTGAATGATCTGGTGATCTTAGCAAATTTATAGTTTAGATGGATTAAACGTTTTACAAATGATTACTTATGGAGTCTGGAATGAAATACGTTAGAAAATGAGAAGGCACAAGTGTGTTAATGGAGTCCAAGAGAAGTGAGTTTAAGTGTTGTCTTTGGGATGGCTGAATGTTGAGAAAGGCTTTACCTACCAACGAAATAAGTTAACATGTTGGAAATAGGATAGAAAAGAGGGAAGAAGAGTGAAAACTGGCCGGCAAGATGCAAGGAAGTGGTTTGATACTGTAGCTATGACGTTCGTGCATTGTGCACGTTACTCTAAAATCATGAGCTGCTCTAGCACTTATGAATAATTCAGGCCACTGGAGGAGACCATTAGACACTGACCCAACACAAGCCTGGACCCATCAATCTCTGTTTCTGAAGGAAGCCCAGGCAATGGCGACATCCTTTTGTAAGAGCCAACACAAGACACTTTTGATTTGCAAGCTAAAGTGGCCCTCGAGTTGGAAAATCAATTCCAACACAAACTGACATGCAAGTTTTATTAAGTCGGCATTGTCTAGCCTGCATTATTTAATAGTATGAGCTACTCTGACCTCTGTGAAGCGTTAAATTGCATAAAGTATGCTTCTGTTTAGCTTCAGGAGTCAGTCAAGGGTTAAGGTAGAAACAGTCTGGCAAAGCTGGGTTTACTTACTTGTTTATGTCCTGGGATAACAAGTAAATGAAACGTAAAATCTCAGGTCCGGCTAACGGCTCAAATAAAATCACGTGCTCCCTTTCGGTAAATTTAGTTGACATCAGACCCATCTTCTAGGTGTAAGGAGGAAAGCTGCAATTTCAGTAGCAGAAAGATTTGCACGAACGCAATGAGGATATGGATTTTATTAAGTCCCTCCCCTCCTCTGCCCTATATTATTAGCATTTGAAGATTGCAACACCTATTAGCAGTCCAGGAGGATTTTAAAACTTTGTAAGTTTCTGGATGAGTGTCACATCTAAGAGTGGCCAAAAGCTGGGAAATATTTTCACCTCCTGTGGGAGATGGGAGTTCTCAGTATCAGCCCTTGACTATATGGGATGCATTTCCAATTTTTTCCTAGTTCTCTGACTCGATTACTAATCTTACACTTGATAATGCTTCCTTGACAAGAGACATTGTCATGAAAACTATTGTTTTCAAGCATGTAGCAGTTTTAATAGATGTTCTTCTTCTGCTGAGGAAAAATTGACAAAGTTTAAGATTTTTCCTTCATGAAAGTAAAGATGGTAACAATTTTCAGCCTAAAGTTTTCCCTCTTAAGATTGTTCATTTTGCAATCTTACTTTGAATGCACAAAGTTTTGCTTTTTTAGCTTCTAAATGAAATACTTGTGATGTTTCAAATCAACATTTTATTTAGAATTGTCTGTACACCCATTTTTTTCTTTCTATAAATTAGAAAAAGAAAACATGTCCTTAGTGACAAACTCTCTTCTTACCTTTTTGACCAGGAATATGGAAAATCAATTATTCACACAACTCAGTCTGAGTGAAGGCTTAGGTCAGGTAGGTTCTTACTTCACCCTGCCATTCCAATTATTTTATAATATATGCAAATTCCCTTTGGCTCTCTAACAGTCTAGTCTGTCAAACCTTGGCTACCTAATTGCATTAAAAATGAGACTCATCAGGAAAATCAGATGCAATTCCACCCTTAGCAGTTCTAATTGTTAAGAAGGCTTGTTCAATTGTTAAGGGGATCCATCCTTTGATTGTGCTTTACAGTGCAGAGCAATTCATAAGATCAGAATATAAAGCTATTCTTCAGCGCTGGTGCTTTTCCTACCAGGAGTGTGTAAACTAGAGTCCTTAATAGGACCAGAAAGAAATGCAAGGCTTCACAAGATGTCACCTGGAAGCCTGTGGCTGAAGTCCCCAACTTGTGCTATTGGAACGGCAAAAAAAAAGAGACTTTGACACCAGTGGGCTGAGCTGCTCCTGAGCATAGGCAAGCCCTGCTTTCAGTGAAAGCATTTAAGAGAGGATCTGTGCCTGAAGATGGGGCTCTGAGTCGCTTGTTTCCTTCAGTGCTGAAGCCATTTCTCCAGGGTCTTCAGTTTCGCAAGCCCAGCTCTGCCCTGTTGATTAAGGAAACCCATGACTTGGACCACAAGGAGTTTTTTCATTTATTTCAGATATAATGAAAGACACACAGAATTAGCATATAATTTGTTTGCAAGCTGCATCCCCCACACCACCATTAGCCCTTAACTCTTCTGCTTGCTTCCCAAATGTAGTTAATGATGAGACTCAAGGGAGACATTAATTGTAACTTGTCTGTGACTTGGCTAATGAAGAAGGAACAGACTTTGTTTCCATCTGGACTGTGGTTTTATTTATTTTCTCCCTTTAACTTTAAATAAAGGAAGTTGAATTTCTTAAAATTTGCTGCAAAAATAAATTAACCTGAGTTTATTAGTAGTAGCAGTGTGGCTCCTGAACAGCCCTTGTCTAAACGAACACTTGTTGCTTATATAAAGTGCGTTAACATTAGGAGAACATCTTCACGATGTGCAATGCCTTGTGAAGTTGTTAGGGCTAGCTTACAGGAGCAGCTCACTGAACACTAGCTGTGTGGGATGTTTCTCGTCTCTTGGCTCTACCGGTGTTTTCCTCCTACGTGGGGTGTCCAAAGAAGTCCTTCTGCAGGGGAAAAAATGGCCTGCAAGTGTAGAGTAGCCCTGGATTTGAAGCTGAAAGAAGCACCAGCAGCTTCTGCGTTCCCTTGCAGGTTCTGGTGTTATGGGAGATTTGTTGTGCAGATAAGCAGTGCCACAGCTGAAGAAGCTGGTATCTTCTCTTATATTGCAGATCTTTCTAACGAGCTGAGAGCAGGAACAAAATGTTTTGTCTTTGCAGGTTATCCAGAAAGATACAAGAGGCTGGAAAGACCAGCATCAGATAAATGGA
>VXAV01005515.1:592879-613889 GCA_013399715.1 Alectura lathami | reverse complement strand
TGATGTCCGGCTCCATTAAGGCAGTAAAGAACTGAAGCAGGATTCTGGAAGATGCATTTCTAGCGCTCTCCAGGCATCACAAGTCCCTTTGCTTTAATTTTGAGTTGAATTAATCTTAATCTTCCAGATTGACAAGTGTGAAAAGTCATCAGAGAAAGCAATTCATCTTTTACTGTCCTGGGAACATCTTAGCGTAGATGAGAGGGGAAGATCTGTGCTGACTGTGATGAAGTTGGCTGGGGGAAGGGAACAAGCCATTTTTGACATGTTTTGCTAAAATAATCTCCATTGCAGTGGGCTTTCTACTTGCCTTTCCCATCTGATAGCTATACCCCATGGAGCCAAGCTTACCCCTGGCACAGCTGCAGTTTAATCTTCTAGAAGGCCAAAATGCTTTATCCTCTTGGGAATTCAGAGCCAAAAGGTCCTATTTGGCCTGACGAAATGGCTCTTCTGGATCCATGTACTCTAAAGATGAGGGATTTTGTAATCTAATTTCTACTTTCCTGTTTTTTGGCCAGTTACATCTCCTGTGTTCTTGTACCAGTTTTGTCCATAGTTTAATTGCCCTTCTCCTTGCCAGTACTTCTCCTCTGTTCCCCTCTCTCCTACATTGTATTAATAGAAAGCAATCATGTTACTTAACCCACACAGAGATGTATGCTATTCGGTTGTCTATATCTTCATGACCAGTTCTTTGACTTCAAAGGTGTGGAGATGCCGTTGAGCCTGGAAAAGCTTTCCCGAATGATCCAAGACCTGTGTAAACGAGTCATAGTTCACGGGCTGGCAGCAGCAGGCTGCAGATCTGCACTCACTCTGTGTTTCCAAGGCACGCTTGTTGTTTGCATGGTCAGAAACACTAGACTTCCCTGCTATTTTATACAGCTTATGTTTCTGAGCTTACACAGGGGAGTAATATAAACTATTTCTAGCTGAAACCAGTCACAATAGGTTAGAATAAACTAACAGGTTAAACATTCATTTCTGCTAAGGTCTTGTCTCTGGTTGGCAATAGCTGGGAAAAAGTACAGGAATAAATGACTTTCTGTGGTAGACTTTTACCTTGTGATGTTTCTTCTCCTGGATTGCCTATTTACTTGCTGAATCCTTATGAAATGTAATGTAAGAAGGGCTCTTTTTAGCTAGAGAGTGGATGACACAGACAGGGTCTTCAAGGACTCTATGCCTGATGTTACCACCCCTGTTCCACTTTTAGCATGTCTGTGTTAATGTTTCCGTACCTGTTACCATTCAGTACGTCATTGTGTAAAGCTAGATCTGTGAGAGCACTGACTCTTTGTTGTGACACAATCCAGCTGCAGATCTTCACACTTGGGCAAGAATACACACCTATGACTGTTCAAGCCTTGGTTGTCCTTGAAGGAGAAGGCTTTGGAGGAAAGTGATCCCATCTAAAACAATCAGACCGTGGGCTTTGTTGGCTGGTTGTTTGACACTTGGCCCACTGGGTCTCCTCGTTGCACAATGGTCAAGTAGAGGATGTTCAGAGAAAACGGCAGTGCTGGAGGGGCTGCCAAATTGGCGGATATTGTGAGGGGGCTGTAACAAGGAGCAGTTTGACAGAAAGCAGCAGTGCTGGCAATAACCTCCCCTATACACTCAGCTAGGGAGATGGGTGTGAGGAGTGGCTGGGGAAGTCATATCTGTGTTAGGCAACGTGGTTCCAGCATGTAACAAACATTCAATCCTACCTCGCAGCAGAGCAAATCCTGAGCTTTTCCAAATTACTGTGGCAATGGCTGATCGGCCTCAACCGATGACAAAGTGCAGATTGGATTTTCTCACTGTTTCTGATCACAGCACAAATCAAAAGCACCGTTCCATGACAATGCTTCCAGTACAAATGATGTTTTAAAAGGTCATGACTGTGAAGTTTGTGTCCATTTCAATTTATCAGGCCTGTAAAATCGTTGCATATTGCCTCCTCCCAGCTAGTTAGGCTATGGATTTATTACTCCTTTTATTTCTCTTCCTTGTCAATCAGCTCCTAAAAATCCAAAGCAGATGACTCAACAGTCATTCTTGGTTCTGTGTAAGTTCTCATCTTTACTGTCTAGCCTGGCTAAGGGGAAAATCCTTGATCTGGCACACTGGGGCCTGGATTTCTCTAGTACTCATAACAGTTTTCTAATTTGTCTGGCAGAGATCAGGAGCAGAAGTAGAGTGGCTCCAGGATCAAGACTGGGATTGGGACTTGCTCTTTACTTATTTTGATGTATCCAAAGATGCAGGAAAAATGTCTTATCTCTTCACACCTGTAGATGACACTTGTTTTGCGGAGAGAGTCTTGCCTGCAGGAATCCTCCCCAACCAGCTGAGACACCTGATACCACTGGAATAGGAGGACATTCGAGTTCAGATGGTGTCATTAATGCACTCACTCATTGTTTTGTTGTTGGTGAGGGAAGGAGAAAGACACAGCTTAAACAGTTGGTGTATTCTCTGCTCTAGAAGTGTCTGTCTTGACTGAATGTGCGTTATTGACTTTGCAATGGCTTTTCCTGGCAGGTGAACGGAGGGTGGACTTGTGGCTCGATTTATTTATTTTGTATTATTTTTTTAGTAGTAAACAAAATAAAGCATCTAGATAAAATATTAATGATTCCTTGTTTTAGTAAGCTATGCAGAAAGTATTAAATACTGAAGCATTTCAAAGGGAAAGGCAAGTTATCTGCTTCTTTTATGCACATGCTCAGTCAGTCCTGTTTACCCATGAGCAATGCTGGGGATACACAGTACTGTATTAACAAGCTTTTTACCCTCAACCTGAGAAAGTGCAGACTTGGATATGTACTTATGTACTTCACCTGTTTGTAAAGCACTAATTCAATCCTCCTTACCCTGCCCAAGGGAAACATCTACTCGCTGTGCAGGGTTGAGTGCTGGAAGACATGAAAAGAAGGCTGTGTTTGGTGTGTTGTTGTTTGGTTTTTATTATTATTATTTATTTTTCCTGCTAATCAGATGGGTTGTTTCTGCAGGACTTGGCTGGTGCTTATGTGGAGGTTGAAGGTAATGCCTGTAGTCAGTGTCTGTGTTTCCAAGAGGTGGAGTGGCTCCTTTACTAACTTGTGCTGCTGTTTAGAGGGGATAAAGCACACTTCAGGGACAGGGATTCATGCTGAGAGAAATCTGCTGCAAAGGTTGGGCTGTCAATAACATCAAGCTAAGCTGAGCATGTGAAAGCCTTTTGTCTCCTTATGCGGAGATCAAGAAAAACTCCCCTGTGCACTGCCAAGGGTTTTGTTTTATTTTGTTTTGTTTTCCATTCATTTTTCTTTACCAGCTTTCATTAGGTGTGGAGGAACCATCCAGGATTGATTCTGGGGATTGATCTAAGCCCCTGCCCAAGAGATGGGTGGGAGCAGTCACGAGGAGTGGGCCCAGGCTAACATTTTGTGTGCTGCCCCGTGACTCGCCTTTTAGTGGCCCAAACTGTACAGCTGTTAATTAGAGAGATGGTTGTGCCAGAAAAGCTGGTTGATAGGAAGACTGCTGGTGAGCAGCAATATTATGCAAAGTCTTTTATTCACTTATTTTCCTGGAGCGATAATACTTTTGAATAACAAGGCCCAGCTTACCCATTTTAGGCTGGGGAGAAAAGTTGGGTTTGGGCTGAGCATAGCCTGATGGAGCTGAAGGGGGCAACTCCCAGCCTGACTGCCTCTCAGTCTCCAGGGTCAGCCTACATGGCCATGTTGCAGGTGCTTTGAGAAGGGAGATTAGGGAGCTAAAACTGCAGGGACTTCAGTAAAGAAGTGACATTATTCATTCAACCACATGCTTGAAAATGTGGCACTGATGTCAGCTGAAAATGATAATAGGAACAAACAAAAGAAAAAGATGTTTAAACACGTTGGCAATGGGGAAAATCTATCTGCCATGCAGATATTTTTAGAATATCCTCTCTACATTAAGGCCTTCTCAGATCTTGTATCTTAATGCCTGCTTCACCACAGAGGTCAGAATCCTGAAAAGCTGAATTTCAGGAAAGCAGCACTTCTTGCTGCTATTATCTCAGAAGACGTTACAAAAGAAACCACTGATTCATCTGCAGCGTCTGCCAGGAACTCAAGCAGGCCTAACAAATCATACTGCTGGGCAGGCTGCACTTCCAAAACCAGCTGTTAGATGTGTCGTCTGTTTTCCTGCTTTCTGAGCTAAGAATCGATTGGAAAATGGCAAAGAATATTCAATGCTTTCAGAAGTTGCTTTCTAACTGATTTCTTTCTGAATCTAGCTGTCTCCCTGGAGTCTTTCTTTCAAACCTACATTGTATATTTATTGTTATAATCTGCTTTTCACCTGAAAAGAATAATAATCCCCATTTACTTTAAGACGGGTTGAACATGCACTGGATTCAGAAATTAATTTCTCTCTGCTCTTAGCAGTTAAGCTCTGAAGGACAGATGTTTAGCTGCTATAAATTGTTTAGCTTCATTGAAGGATATTGCCCTGTGTCTTTAACCTCTGGAATCAAATCTCAGCTTAGAGACCATATGAAAATTGATTTTGCTTGTCATGTCATTATCTTCATTTGTGTAAATGGTGTAACCGATGCACTGCTAACTTGGTCCTGTGAGGCTCGGAGTGTACCTAGGCACAGCGCAGGCCCCAGCAGTGGGATGATGGAGACCAGGGGTGACCTGGGACTCCTGGGACTTGCTTTGGTCCTCAGCTATTGGGCTGGGGTTGGCTCCATTTCAGCTCTGCCAGTCCTTCGAGTCACACGCATCCACCCTGCAAAACTCAGGAGTTCTGAGATGATTAAAAAATAATGCATGGCTTAGCTTGCACTTCTGCTTCTGGCTTTGAAGCTTGCCAGGGTGTTCTGATCACAGGTAAAAGCTATCTTAAATTTACCAGTTTGGGTTGATAACTAGTCACTCACTCCCAACATAAAGACCTTGATGTGCCCATTAAAACTCTGTGCAAAGAAGCAATTGCACTTTCCAGGATTTATTTCTGTCTGGTAGATTTGGAAGAGGACAGACCTGAGACCCTGGGTCAGGACAGAACTACTTTTGCAGGTCTGTGTGGCCAAATGTACACAAAACCCATTGTCAGGATATTTACCCCAGATGAGGCTTTAATACTTGAGGTTTATATATGCACCACAAACCTTTGCAGTAGTAACATCTCCCTTGGTAAAGGCAGATCCTCTTTCTTGACCTACCATGTGTTGGGAGGAAGGCCCCTAAAACAGGATTTTAAAGCCTTTTAATAGACCGAGGTTAAAAGAAATAAACAGAAAGGTATTCTGATATTTAAATTTCTTCTGTTTTTTTCCTGGTCGAGCAGTAGCAGACATGCAGAGCAGGCCTCAGAGCCCTCAGCACTGCTTCCTGAACCATGAAAACCCAAAATCTGTCTTGGAAAGGACTTTTCATGATGATGATTTTCTCCATCCCTCTGGCTGCAGGAAAGGTATCAAATCTGTTGTTGAAAGTTACTGATAATGATGGTTCCAAAGCCTCCTCTGGAAATTTATTTTGATGTTTTGGCTAGCTGTGCAGGCCACATATTCATCCTGCTCTTAAATCGCAGTGGACCCTTAGGAAACATTTTGTGTAGCAGGGGAGAAAACCACAGAGTCTGGCATGTTACTGCAAAATATTGCAGCGTTTGTGTCAGATGTGTACAAACCAGCGTCTCTGCCTAGAGTTGCCAGCTGTGGAGTAAGGAGCTGGCCTTGTCTGTCCGGCATATTGCAGGGTAATTTATTAACATCTAATGGACTCTCTACTTTCTGCCTGTCTCCTTGTGGCAACCAGAGGGTATTTCTTTCTCTTCCCCTTCTCCCCCCTCCTTTTCTCTTTCTGCAATGCTAAATCATCTGGCTGCCTCCAAGCAAGGACAACTTATAAACACCTGGGTGTCGGTTTTTTTTAATTCCCCACCCCGTGATCTGCAGCTGTGTGACAGCCTGAGGTGGAGGCTGTGAGTGGCACCTTCTCCCCAGGGCTGTCATTCCAGCAGGAACAGCCCCTGGCACTTGCTATGTGATTTAAAGTCCCTTTACTCTAGGGCTGACCTGATTACCTCATGATAAAATGATGCGGGGCCAGGACACCAAGGCATGATGTCATGGGCCTTGAGGTGTCACCAGAAGAAATACAAGCTTCCTGGTGCTGTAACCTTATTACCAAGTGATTTTTTTCCTTGAACACCAATTCAGTGGTAGGTAATATGCCTATCCCATCCCCCCCCTCCACTGAGACCACCACCATCACAAATTCAATTCCCTACCTTGGTGGTGCCTCACAGCTTCCTACTCCCAGGTCAGAGTGTGCCCTACATGCAGGCATTGGGCACAGCACCCTGGGTCTGGGCACAGCCCCTGCTCATCCAGCAGCTGAGCACTGCTCCCAGATGCCTAATTAGATTGAAGCTTGAAGGCTCTGGAAATCATCCCGTACCTCTATTTGAAATGATTTATCATGCCGTCTGATACAATCCCTGCAAATAGCTGTTAGAAGGCCTGGTTTAACATGCTGGGCACACCCTGTCCAGCACAGAAAATATTCTTGGCAGCGTGAAAACCCAAGACTTGGAAACTGTCTGTAAGACTCTTCTGTCTTTTCCTGCACATCAGCTTGCTGATCACACTAAAATCCTCAGGAGTGCAGGTTTCACAGCACAAGGCAAGGAGAGAGCAATTGCACACGGAAACAGAAAGGATGTCCCTGCCGCACAGACTGTCCCTGCAGAAGCTACATTCCTTATACCTTCCCCCAGCCAGTGGAGCAGGATTTTTCTACTGTTTTCACTGGAAAATCAGGACCTGAAATGAAAGGTGACAGAATATGCTGCCTAGGTCTATTACTGTCAGTTTACTTGAACTGGCAGATAATTCATGGCAACTAATTTATATAGCACTTTTACTTATCCTGCCCTTTATCTCATCTGCGGTCAATTTGTTGGAAGTCTTTCTAATTAGAGTCGTCTTTGCCAATCACATGGTTTATTTCTATTAGCTCGTTGGCTGAATGTAGCTGTTACAAGCCATTAATGACACATAACTGTTATGAGAATAGGAAGAATAACTCCTTTCACCTGGAAATAATTTTTGCATTATTTAAGAAAAATGAAAGTCAGATAAAAAAGAGGTTATTTTTAACAAAATTAATGCTTGTTTAATTTCCGAGGCATTAGAATACCTGCTGTACGAAACTGAAGTAAATACAATATTGAGTGCTGTTGCAAGCCAGAAGCATTTCATTCCCTAAATGTGAAAGATAAACATTGTTATTCCCCACCACCACTACACATTTTTCTACCAAAACAGTTTCACATTAATCTGCCCAAACTTCTGAAACGTTTCAGATGACTTGTATCAGGGGGGAAAAAAAAAGTCCAGTCTGTGAAATATTTCCCAGCTCTGCACACAATGATAAATTTGAAAACGATTTTCCTGCAGGGGTAGCAGCAGTAGCCTTAAATGCCTTTGTTCCTGCCTGTGAGCTCATTTGCTGGATTATTTGCAGAAAGAGAAATACAAAAGCGAGGTGAACAAAGGGGAAGTGGCTGAAAGAGTGGAGTGAATTGCAATATCTCAGACAGAAAATGGAGGGCAAGAGAGAAAAGACAGATAGCAGTGCCACCAAGCTAATGAGCAAATCTGCTCAGCACCTTGCCTGGGCTGGGGAAAAGGCTGCTTTTGGTATTTATTCTTCGTGCTAAACTAGCAGATGAGTGTTGGGTGGGTAAATGAGAAAAGTAAGAATGCCTGCTGTGTTGGTTATGCTGGTTAGTGTTGGCTCAGATGTGTGAGTTTAGAGCAAGCTCTGCAAAGCTCAATCATTGTGAGGAGTTGCTTTGTGCTAGTGCCCTGGGTTTGGGGGCAGCTTCCAGCAGATCCTGCAGGGCAGATCTTCAAAGTCACAGTGAGGAGCAGCCTTGTTGCAGTCAGCTGGGGACCTGCCTGCTCAGGTTATCTGCATAATCCCTCCAATGGCAGATTAGCGCCTAAACCACAACAAAAATTTGGGAAAGGGCTTGGGTTTTACTGATTTCCACACTGATTGACTCCTCTCCTTCAAAACAACCTCCAGTCGGCGTCTCTGAACCAGATTTTCTGCTCTTCATTCCTCCCATGCTAAACAATTTAACCTCTGAAGGACTTTTGCCTCAGCAATGCTTGTAGGGGACTGGCGTGGCACAATCAAATTGCAATTATGCAGGCACTTCTGCTAGGAAGGAAAGCCGAGGGTTTTCCTAACTGCGGCAGACTCCCACCACCTGGTGCCACTGCTCCAGACAAAATCATTGGACACGCGTATCTGTGCTTTTCATTCTGGGAACTGACTGTTTTCTGCCTCCCCTCCTACCCTTCGTTTCTTCTCCTTATTATGCTCTTTGGCATAAATATTGTGAGGGGCACAGGCAGCGCGGGCTAAATCGATACTGGAGAGGTTGGGCGGTGGGGCCATTCACGCCTTGAATTTAATTTCACAGACTGATCTATGGAGCTGAAGACAGGTTGCAAAAGACAAACAGTTCTCTGTGCTCTGCCCTGCCATTCTCCAGCCGCCAGAGTAAGAGGGAAACCAAACTCACCAAGAGGATGTTTCTTAGCTTCAGGCCCTGAATAAGCAATAGCAATAGGAAAGACAGGAGTGTGAAATTCAGACTTGCCTGGGAGAAAGCCAGGAATGGGCTTGGATTTGGGTTTTTACTGGCCACAGATCTGAGCCCTAGATTCAAGACTGTAGTAGATTTGGAAGCATTTTGTATTATTATTATTATTATTATTTTAATTAGGACACAAACAGTTTAATCCATGCATTTTTTAATGCTTTATTTTAGTTTAATTAAAACTCTAAGGGTTCAGTTCACTGCTACTTCTTCTCCAGACTGTGGGGCAATCCAATGCGGTACTATCACCTGTGCCAATAACTGAGCAGGGAATGCAACCCAATAGCTGAAATTGCTGCTTGGTCATGGAGAGGAGAGGAGAAAAATGGTATGTGTGCAGCCTAATCCAGTTCCTGTCTGTGACAGTGGAAATCTTCAGCCTTGTTGTGTACAGCGTTGGCTGCAAGTACTCATCCCAAAGGACTTTTGGGGCCTTATCTGAGTTCTTTGGTCACACTGTGCCTTCAAAAAGGGGTGAAGAAATCTTTGCTGTGCAGGCTTCCTGCTGAGATTTCTCATTGTCCTTGCTCCAGAGCTGCTGTGGCATGGGGAATTCTCTGACTGCTGCTGGTGCCAGCTGGAGTGGCAAGGACAAAAGAGCATGAAAACGAATAAATAGGATTTAGGGGGAGCATGGCTAGCAGGGTTTGTTTTACATATGTGCATGCAGAGAACATCTGAAGTGTTAAACAACCTCTAATAAACTCTTCTTAAAAGGCTTGAGAAATAGAGGGGTGTTTTCTGCTCTGTGCTTTTCTCATTGTAAATCTTTTTTCTACCAAGCAGAGCCCAAAATCAAATCTGATGATACAATCATCTGCAAAAACAGATCTTTGGAGCTTAGCCCAAATTTCATACATCTCTGTTTTTCTTATAAACTTTTGTTGGTTTTATTTCTTTAGGACCAGGACCACTGTGAGCCCTTCTTCTCTTTCCCTTGTGCCAGTTGTTTGTTTTTCTTCCAAGTAGTAAATAACCTTTGAAATAACCTTTTAGCAATGGATTAAACAGTGCAATGAGTGACAACTTGGTCTGAAGTTTCCTATGCCTCTCTTTGATCTAAATCTGATGGATGTATAGAATTGCCTAATTTCCCCTCTTTCTTCCAATGTTCCATGCTACTTTCTAGATTTTCCTTTCTGAGTGATGTTCCCAAGTAATCATAGCACTGAGCAAATGCATGCTGTGATATTTAGCAGTCTGCAGCTAGAGCAATAATTCTACCCTCTTTGCCAACTCTTTCTAAATGCTCACTTGCTTTCCTATTACATGGCTGGCACTTTGCATTAGGTTAGAAGTCATTGTTTCTGCTGCTGTTGCTGCCCTGCGAGCATGGTACTGTTCATACATACACACAACAGCTCTGGCTTAACATGGTCGTGCCATGACTTTCAAGCCAATTTCATCACAGAAAATGTGTAAAGAAGTAAAATGGAATACAAGATGTAAGCAAGGCAGATGGGTTTGGGAACTGATTTTTTAAGACACAGCTGCAGTGTCCTGCACAAAACCCGGTCCAAATCCCACTCTGGTCAAGTGTGTGCCCCCAGGGCCAGATCAGCTTTGTAACGGTTACACAAACCAAACTGAGCGAGTCACTAGTTGTAAGAATAGCATCGGCGTGGTGGCCAGCTTGGCAGAGCGCCCATCGCAAGGTGTCCAGGTGCCAATCAGATAGGTTTCACACCTCACGGGTCCGTGTCCTTTATTGCTGCTGCCGTCGTCATTTCATCTGTGTTGAAAGGGCAGGAAGGTAAGAGCAAACTGTTACGCTTGGCTTGATAGATATTGCTACTTTCAATTACTCCTCTGTAAACAGATTGAAGATAACAAGTGCAGCCATCTCTGTCTGAAGCGCAGTAACTGCTTGTGCTTGCTTGCTCACCCTCGAATGCAAAACGTAATTGCATTTCAAGTCACCTCTTTTGTTTCTGTCTTCCTTGCTATCAAGTTCAAGATGAGAATCATCTGCACCTTTGTTTGATGTCAGCAGCAGCCTTCAAGGAAGAGAGTGAGATGCACTGACAGATGCCAGTCACGGTGTTTAAAGAATGCATAAAACCTTTCTTTGTTACCACCACCTGTTTTCTCTTACGCCTTTCCA
The DNA here is from genome assembly GCA_013399715.1 of Alectura lathami. Taxonomy (NCBI): domain Eukaryota; kingdom Metazoa; phylum Chordata; class Aves; order Galliformes; family Megapodiidae; genus Alectura; species Alectura lathami. The sequence continues at coordinate 603,124 of VXAV01005515.1, read as the reverse complement.
TTTGTGTCAAGTACGACTGTGGGTCTTACGTTTCAGCTCTGACATTACTTGGCTCATCATTTTCTGACACAGCCCACCACAACCATGGCTTGCCTGCGTCAGTGGCCGATGAAGCAATGGCCATTTGTCCTTCAGGTCCCACCTCCAAGTCATCTTCTGCTGTGATTTACAACACCCTCCTACTGCTCTGGTGGTGTTTAGATGTGTGGCAGATTGTGACTCTTGCTGCCCGTCACTTTATTACTCTTCTGAATTTTGCAAATCTGTGATGAAGTGCCTTCGTCTCTTCTTACATCGTCTTTCATTTCTCCCGCCTATGTTGTCTGACACGGGGATGCCTTTTCCAATGTGTCTACGGAGTGCCCGCAGACATGTTATCAAGATGCCTCAGTAAATATGGCATAAAGAACATTGTTTTAGTGGTAGCGCTGGTTGCTGAAATTGTCTGAAGATACAAATAAGCAAACTCTGCTTAACTTGAAACACGTTGGGTTTTGTTCAGTAGCACAGAAGGAAGAGGTATTCAATGCTTGTTGGCCTTTCCAGTGATATTCCTTTTGGATGCAGGCTACTGAATTAGTGCTTGGGAGAATGTGGGTTATTCCTAGCTGAAAGGCAACCTTGGTGGCTGATCTGTGTCCCCCTCCAAACCCAGTGACAGCATTCCCTTTATTTTCCATGGAGCTGGACCTAGCCCCTAACACACAGCACTTACTCATCCTGCTCAAACACCAGCTGCCTTTCCAGTGCCTCCAGGCATGTCAGGGTTTTTGATTTATTCATCAAAATTCTTCCAGCAGCAAATAGAAGTGCATCCCCCTATTTCACACTAATATGCCTGTACAATCACCCCTGCTGTTTAGATGAGGGTCTGATTTTCATGCCAGGAATCCCGCATTGTGCCAGATCCCTTTATTCTTCTTGGAACTTTGAAGATATATTATGATGCTAATTAATTCCTTTCTCGAGAATAGAGTAATTGCAAGTATTGGAGGCAACTTCATCAATGCAGGAAATGAAGGCAAATAGTTGCTCTTTTCCTTTCTTTCTTTCTTTCTTGTTTGATTTCCCTTTTGAAGCCAAAGGCCGTGAATTGATCTGACTCTGGATTCTATCCTTAACCCGCTATGATCTAGCCACAATGTCCGATGCAGATGGTTGCAAACCAATTCTATCCAAGCCTTGAGTTTGTTTAGCTAGGTAAATAATTTTTGATAACCCAACCTCATGTTAATTTGGGTTAGCAAAATAGTCTGGTCTCTGGGGCAGGATATGGGTTTTCTTTCTTCCCCTGGCCAAAAAGTTGCAGTTATACTGCACCATAGCAGTTACAAATACTCTTTCACTTCTCCCCTTTAAATCCCATCCACCCTATTCTAACTGCTCTCTGGCTGTCGTCTAATGGGTGTGCCCACACCTGTACCTTTGAGCGACTGGATGGCAAACAGCATCGAGAGGGGTAGCAGTAATGGGAGTTGTCACCAGGCTCCCCTCTTCTGCAAACCCACGGCTGAAATTTGTGGCTGGATGGTGTCACTCAATGGGATTTTCCTGATGATACAGAAGTAAAGGTTCATTAGTGGGAGTTTTTGCTCAAAGGGAACTTTGTGGCCTGTTGAGTGCTGGATTTGGACCTCTGTGGCTCCTTTGCATATCTTGGTGGGAGGTGGTAGGATGGCTGCGGCATAAACTCTGTTCTCTATGGAGCCTCCCTTGGGAATCCCTTGACCTTTTAGATGCCTGATTTATACAAACCTCTCAGAGGACAGACTAAAGTGGGGATATTATCAGCCAATTAAAAGGTTCCCTCCTGAGGAGGGTGGAAAATAGCATACAGATGATCTATTTTTTATACAACATCAATTACCATTCTGCTGCCAGATGTTGCACCAAGGAAGATCTGGGCTCTGTGGGGCCGCGTCTCCCAGGCTGAAACACTTGGAAGAGAAACCCTGTGGAGGATTCCTGAAGGCATGAGAGCATTAATTAAGTGTTTGATGGGTGTGAAATGCACCTTTCTGACAAAAATCAGCTGTCAAACCTGCTTTGGCTGTATCCTCGTTTGCTTAAACTGCTCTTTGCCAAATGATAATTGAGTCTCAATGAGCATGTGAATAATTTCTAAAGCATAGACTGTTATTTTAGTGTTGTTTTCTAGGAATTGCTTAGCTAATACCCACACTACACAATCCCTATGGTATTTGCTCACAATTTCATCTGATCTCCCACTTGCTTCCCCACTTCCAGCTGTTCTTTGCATCCAGCATGCTGTCAGTTATCTTCAAAAGAGAATGCGACAGTGTGTGCACACAAGGATATGCAATTCCACAGTATTTACGTCAGGGTATTGGTCACGTGTGTCATATGGAAAAGGAGGTGCTACAAATGGGAAACAGTTGCTGCAGACTCCAGGGTGTTGAATAAAATATTCTGGAGAGCATCTTGAGAAAAGAAGAAATTTTGCTTTTCACAGATAAAGCTGACCACTTCTGAGGTTTCTAGATAATGCAATTTCAGAGAAATATTTGAACGGGGAGATTTCTACCATAGCAAGTGCAGATTGCTAATCCATGAATGTAGGTTTCTGGAGAGTGGTGTGGAAGCTGCTAAGGAACACTCAGGTTAATACCAGTAGAAAGTTCTGGGTTTGACAACCTCTGATAAGGGAAACATGATTCACTGATACAGCCAGCCCGGGACATAGACTTGAGATGCGAAGAAGGTAAGGGAGCCAACACAAGCTAAAGCTGGGAACAGAGGAAGCCAAGGCTTTTTCAGAAGTGAAGGTCTAAATAAAAAGCAGAGCCAGAGGACAGGATGAAGGTCCAGAGATCTGGAACAGACACATCTGGAGAAGGAGGAGTGAGACAAGTCTGGAATAAGTCTGAGCTAACTCAGGACAGTAACTAGGAGCTCGGTCCTAGGGTAGAGCGGTCTCTGTATACTTGTCTCTTCAGCTTAGACTATCTTTGGGAAAAGATTTGGCCTACCACGGCTTCCAGCCTGCTGTGGTTCTGGTGTCCACATCAGTAGATATTTTACTACACTGCATACCCTGGTCCACTTGCTTCATAGGTAGAGGTGGGTTTGGACACCTCTGCTGCATGAATTTGGCTTCCTGAGTGCAGGGGAAGACCACAAAATATGGCAAGGATGTTGTCTGCACTCTCCCAGTTGCTGTACTATGTTCTGCATACTGAACAGATTAGAGGTGTGTGCATTTGCAAAGCCCTGTCTGGACAAGGTCTCCTGCACAGATGCATCCTGTGGTATGAAAGCTCCCATTATGCTGCCCTTTTAGCATGCCCTGCCTTAGCAGAATGGTGCTCATTAGTTCATGTCCAGTCACTCTGTGGCTAATCAGTCAATGCCAGCTGTGATGGATGTGCTTGTGAGAAAGGGCGGTGGGGTCTGGGAGCTGGTGAGCATTCAGTATCCAGGTAGGACAAAAATTCAACCCATCTTTCAATGACCTTGGTGGTGCCAATTCAGCAGCAATAATGTCAGGTAGCTTTGGAAAGCAGCACAGCTTCAGTCCTGGGTTTATTTCCCAAGTTCAACACTGGTCGATCTAGATCAATTAGGTAGATTAATGCTTCTTGAAGCATTGCCTCTTGAATGAATGCCTCTTGAAGATTCTTGCTGTACTCTGCTCCTATTTCATTCTAGTTGCTTGGAGCTATAGGTCATGGTGATCCTGGGTAAAAGTTCATTTTCTGACTGTTAACCAGGGATATTTTCATTTAGAGCTTTCTGCAGACTACAGTGCAATAATGTGCTACAGGCGCTAAATCTTTCAAGCAAGTTGGTACATCTGCCACTTAGGGATCTCACCTCAGACCCCAAAAAGTGCAGTTTTTGTCTTGATTGGTGGCTCCACATGGTGTCGACTTCCCTGGCCACAGCACAGGGAAAGCAGCACCCCTAAACCCTGCACATCTCCTACATCTTCCCCTCTCATTCATGCTCAGGTAGATTGAAAAGCACTACATTTCTCAGTAGACCCACAACCCATCACCCACCCAAGACCCCTAACACTGAGGCTGTTTTGTGACTTGATCAGACTGACTGACTTGCACGATAAGGTCTCTCTCAGCCTTAGTGATCGCATGAGGAGAGACTGTGAGCATCTATGTGCTGCCCACGTGTGCAGTTCTTAGTGGCAGCCTTCATACATCAAAGCAGCACGGTGCTGACAGCTGTAACCTTTACAAAGAGTAAGCAATCACCACAAATGACCTGAAGGCAGACAAATAAAACTCATTTTGAGTCCCTGCTGCACTCTGTCGAGGAATCTGTATGGGAAAGCCAAATGAGAAATCACAAGTGTTGTTTCATTGCCATGCTGCAGATGGAAATGCAGCTCTGGCCCCAGATGAATCGGTGTAGGTTGGAGCAAGAAAAGCAGAGACAAGTTTGATGACCTGGAGAGAGAGAAAAACAATTATAGTGAGGGATACCTGAATGAAGATGCATGTTGCATAATACAGGCGGTAGGTGGCAATTTATAGAATGTGCAAGATGTTGTTAAAAACCGACAAAATATATTTGTAAAATACATTTGCAGTATTTAAATCCTTGAGATGCCATGTTGTCCTAGGGCTGTAGAGTGCGTCATGCTGTGAACCAGGACTTCAAGTTTCATGTCTTTAATGTTTTCAGTCATTCTCTCCTTCCATTCATTTGTAGCTGCAGTCACACCCCCATCCTGCTGTTTGATGTTATCTTAAAGTTCATACACTTACTCACTGATGTTCCACCACCGAGCTCTTCAGGTCTGTGCTCTACATCTTCCTGGGTCACCTTTGGAATTCTCCTCAGCTACTGCAGCCGTAGAAATACCCTTGCAAAGCAAGGTCATGTGGTTTGACCATTATGATGGAGATCCGAGGAGAAAGAGAGCAATTTCTTTATTTCAGCAAGAGGCTGAGCAGCAGTGATTTGTGGTTTGTGTCCCCTAGAGACTTCTGAGGAATTATCTTACAAGAACAGCCATTTTATGAGCAACTCAGATGGTCTTTCCCTTGGAATTATCACTAGCAGAATGAGATTTTTGGAAACAGTCAGGATTCTGGAAGAGTACTCTAAACCCTTTTCTTCCCTGTGCATACCTGTACCCTCTGAACTGAGAACTTGCCAGATCTCCTAAATTCAAGAACACCAGGATTTTTGGGGAAAAAATTCATTTTGAGACCAAAGAAAGGAAGACAGGTTGTAAAGGAGGTGGAAAGGAGACCTGAAGAGTTTTTTAAGAATTCCAGATGCTGTCAGGCTGAAATCATCAGAAATAATCACTGAATATCTGGGTAATCTGAAAAACAGATGACAAAGATGGTAGAAAACAGCTGTTCCAATGAGTCCAAGCAGGTTATTTCCCAGAGTGGGAAAAGAAATAGTCCTGTCAACAGAAAGGAAGATTTAACTCCTCATGGTCTTGTGAACGCCTGTTGCGCTGTAATGATACTTGCAGATTTGTAGGCCTTTGTCGTCCAACACAAGGCCTCATCCATTCAGTGCAGTGGTTTAGTGTTACTCAGCAAAGCAAATCACCATGTTTTCATCCAATTTCAACCCTTCCACTTGATGTTGAAGTAATATCCCACTGTTTTCCCCTGTCACCTTTCAAATGCAGGCTTTAAAGTTTCTGTTTGACCTTAATTTTTGAACAACTTGAAATCTGTTCATTCTTTAAGGAACAACAACTTTCTGAAATTAGGAATTATTGTCACTAGAGCTACCTAGACACCTTCAGCTGATAGCAATCTTTTACTAAAAAGCTTAATTCATTTTTCAGGATAATTTTCAAGTGTTTTTCAGGGCATAAACCTGAATGTGCCCAAAATGTTTTGCATCCAGAAGTTAACACTATAATGCTCCAGCTTGTCAAATTCTGCACTGCTAGCCCAGTTTGACTGAGAATGATAGAAAATGCCGCTAGGACAACATTCCTCTGGACAATTTGCATTTGTCCTGTTAGACACTGGGCTGAAGCTGCAGTCACATTGCTTCTGGAGTACAGAGATGTGGTTATAAATGTGTCCACTTCAACAGCTGCCCTGCAAGCTATGCCCAATGCATATTTTTTAAGGCACAATTGTTCTGTCTTGCCTTACATGGACTTTTTCAGAAGTAAGGCAGTACATCTGGAGCATCAGCTGTGGCCAAATTCCTGAAAGATCCCCCTCTCCTATTTCCCTTGTTATCCCCCCCAAAAAAGTTTAAATTATGAATGCTCCTGGGATCAAAATACCTTTGAGATGGCTTGAGGAAAAAGCCATTGTCACGAGCATCTCCCGACAAGTTTTAGTCCCTCTATTATTCTTTTTGCAAAGAAGAAATGTGGCAGCATTGTCAGCAAATGTTTCTTATCTCTGCTGGCACAGGATAACAAAATATAAGAACGTTTCAACATAGCTTACCAGATAGGGCTTCTTTCTTTCTCTTGGACAAATTTTTAAAGAAAAATTCAATTAAATGAAATCAAATAATTTTATAAACTGCATTCAAGCCCATGCTAGGAAACAGGTGGGTTAATTATTGACTTTATTTTGGGTATTTTCTTGTTCCTCAGGACAAAGTGAATCCTACTTTTTTCCCAACATCTTCCACCAGAGCCAGACCCCATTGCTCCTTTTTAACTATTTCTGGAGCTCAAGGCAAGCGCAGAGCAAGTGCAGGTTTCGCATCCACAGCTACATCTCTCCATTTCCTTCCATTTCTCCTAAACGTGCAAGCTTCACTTCATAGTATTTGCCTTCTCTTGACATAAGATCTACATTTCTCAACTTGTTTTATAGTGTTTGCTCATCAGCTCACACCCCGTAAAACTTCCCACAGCAGAAATTCAGAGCATGATGGGGTGCTTTTTTGTAGCTGTGTAGCTGTGGGATTTTTATCCTTGTTACCTGCACTCCCCATTGCTGAAATTTAACATCCTTACTCCTTAGGCCTGGGTTTTTGTTTCAGTTTTGCTTTCTTTGCATTATTTGAAACCACAAGCAATCCCAACAAATTCATTGGGAATCATGAGTGAAAAATTGGTATAGGAATGAACAGAATCACATCCTTTTACTGTTTAAAGTACAGCATTCCCAGTGGGTAAATATCCTGTAGTACCACTGTGGAAGAGCAAATATATGAAAAACTACTTAGTACCAATAACGATACTAATGCAGTTAAAACATTAATCTTCCTGCAGCTGTTGTCAAACCTGTCACAGGGCTTAAGGTGGTTCCCTGCAGCTCCTCAGGAGGAAAGAGCACATGTGTTTCTGAACATTTCGTACGATCTTAACAGGAGGAAACTGGATCCGGGGCATTTTTCATTTAGATATATGGAAAGACATGTGCTTCCTCCCCAGGATTCTTGTAGGCTGCTCTCATCTGCTCAGTATCTGTGAGAGCCTGGACAAACCCAGGGCTGGAGGCTAGAAGGAGCAGGTGGCGGGAGCTGCTGTAGGATTTTGTCAGGATGTTTGCAGAAAATGGGAAAAAGTCCCATGAGAAGCAACCACTAGTTCCTTACAGAATGCTTGAATGTTGCAGTGAGCAGCAACAGATGTGTCCTGTTGAACTGCTACCTCTGGGCCTTCATGGTCATGTTGTTTCTCCCACTGCAGGTACTTTATCTGGGCTGATCCTCACCAATCGATGCCTTCCCCATGTTTGTCATTTGCAGCCCTCCTAGCCTGGCCTTTTGCCATCAGCTATCTCCTAGCTCTAATCAAAAAACAGCTTGAAAGGGGAGGAAGGACCATGCTATACTATCCAGAAAAATGTGAAAAGTTGCTCCTAAACAATGCCAGTGATAGGAATTATTAAAATGACCTCAAAATTTTGGGTCTGGCAGCAAGGAGAGGGCAACCCTCCCCCTTATGTAGGGGCAGAAAACACTGAATGCTAAAGAAAGAGCAGGGAACTTTGTCCCATTGTTTGTGAGGGTTTCTCCCAGCAGAGGATGCCGTGTGTCCAGGGCAGGTTGTGCACAGAGCACAAAGGCTGTAATTGTCTTTATTGAGCGAAATGGAAATCCAAGCACACCAGCTGGCTGCCTGCCTTCTGGTGGCTGGGCGCCCTGGGTCGGTGACATGGTTGGGATATTTCTTCCAGTCAGGCTCTCAATATTTCACTGTGCTGTGAGATGAGCTGGAAACTGGCCAGAGCCCACCAAGACGGAGTAATGCTGTCCCTTGGCAGAAGGTCAGGTAACAGAGGTGGGCAGCATTGGTGCCCATGGGAGGGATCACCAGTGAGCCGGTGTTGGAAGGAGCAGAGGGAGTTGCAGCATGTTTGATAAAGGTTTCTGCTGTTTGCAGATGTAGGGAGTCCAATGTGTGCTACCCTTGCAGCAATGAAACCATGCTAGTGGGGCAGGAGGGCACACGGAGGAGACGGGGCAGCCAGGAGGCACCTCCATTACTGACCATGGGCAGCATCTGAAGTGGCCGATGGGTACAAATCACCAGTTGTCTCTTACGGACACGGCTTTCCACCAAAGCTGTGCATGCCTTTTATCTGGGAAGGAAAAGCCAGCATTCCAGCACGGGAAGATTTACCAGTTCTTTGAAAACTATTACACTGAGGTGAGGTTGTGCCATTGCAAGTGCTGGGGTTACAGCATCCTTAGTGGAGACCTTGCTTCAGCTGGAGGTCGCTGTCTGCCAGTGGGGGCAACACGTGGCCAATATGAAATCTCCAGTTTTACCTAAGAAATGTCAGTTCCTTCTGAGGCAGCTGAAGTTAGATGTTCAGAGGAATTCCTGTCATCGTCTTAATAGTAGCCTGATCTCTGTGTTAGTCTTTGACGCTGGGTCACATGAGCACAATGGACTTCTGCACACACGAGCTGAACACTGAACTTCATTGTCACCTCATGGCTGTGCTGGGAGCCTTTGCTGCAGCGCACTGTGTCTTTATGTGCACAAAGCCTTGGCCAGATGCCTGGCACCATGCCGGCAGACTGGTCCTATTTCTGTTTGTTGATAGATCTCTCTTATATCTGATACCTTGATTAACGTGCATTGATTTCTCCTGTTTCTGCTCTGTGGAAAGGGCTCTCTTCAGAGCAGCCTAGGAGCTGGCTTCTCTTGGAAAGGTTACTGCATCACATTTTAAACCCTCAGCATGCACAGCTACGAGCCAGCCCTAAGCACGACATATATTTTCAGGACTTGCTTTTCCCTGCCACTTAGTGGCTTTAAATGGCAAAATATTTTTGCAAAGACAAATTGCTTTGCAGGTACCGTGCTGAGCTTCTGGAAAGACTCCAAAGGCACAGAGGGATTCAGAAGGACTCTTTGAATCCCAGTCAACAAAGTGAGCTAACCCCAAGCACTTATTTTCCACCTATGAAAATTAGAGGAGTGTGAAATATTGGCAACAAATTGCAACAGTGTTTCAAATTCAAGGTTGTCACCTTCCTAAGAGCACAGAGAGCTGGTCCACAGCACCTTGACTCTCCGAGAATTAGACTCTCTGTTCTTTTTGTTTTAAATGCAGCAAAATTAAGACCATTTTTCAATATGCATGACAAGAAAACAGCTAAAATGGGAACATCTTCTAGCAAATATTTTCTGTGCCAGTATGATGAACTTTGGAATAAATCTGTGATGTTGCCTTAGGGCAAACCATTATTCTCAAACTGAACAATACTTTATGTTACAGCATGCTTGCAGATGGATCCTTGTCTGCTCCAGCCTCTTTTTCCCAGTTACCATCTCCAGAGCCTTCAGTCTGTGAAGATGTAGGTGATGCCTGCAGTGGCACAACCGCGCCTCTGTTCCTGGCAGTGGAAAATCTTATTCTCCAGTTGCTCATACTGGGACAATGTGGATGCCAGATATTCCCTGCTGGGAAGAGCAGTGCCAAGCTCAGCTTCATTCTGCAATAGACTCCCACACTTCCCTCTTCTCCCACTACTTACCTGTCGCAAACTTTCCTCAGTTCACAGTAGAGGGTTCTTTAACCCTTTTCTCTCCAGGAGTCTTAGGGAATCTAATTCACTACATGTGGGTTCAACATGCATGTTATTTATTGAAATCAGCAGCTCTACAAGGTTAGGTAAGAAGTTGCTTTTCAAGGCCCTGGGTGGCTCTAAACATTATTAAACGTGGTCATTAGAACATGCTTTTCCAACCATTCAATGGTTGTGAACATTAAATATTTTGTTTTAATAAGTGCTTGCTTTTTCAGCTGCTGCATGGCCTTAATCTTTTTTTTTTTTTTTTTTTTTCCCCTCATTAAAAAA
>VXAV01005515.1:579528-592791 GCA_013399715.1 Alectura lathami | reverse complement strand
TCCCCTCATTAAAAAATGTTGATTTTCCAGATTGTGAGCCACTGAAAATACTGTTCTGTGTTGTTTTTTTTTTTTTCCCCCTCTCTCTCTTTCTCTCTTTTTAAAATTCACCAATTCGTTTATTTTTATTTTAAAAAAAGGAGTGAGGGTTTTGGTGCCTTTGGCTAAAATAACTTGTTTTCAGCTACTAGGACAAGTATAGGGCAAGGCTTAGGATAACATAAAATCAAACCTGGCTTGTGTGAACAAGTTCCATTGAGATAAGAACATGTAAACTATCCAAACATCAGCAGATTGTCTTCTTGGTGTGCTCTGAAAGAACTGATGAATCACACTACTGCATGCCAGTTTTTCCACCTGTCAGTCAAGCTTGTCCTATTGTGTCATCTGAATGGATTTACAGGGCAAAACACGCAGCAACACACAGCAGGGTCAGAAGTGAAGCATGTGTGTTTTGGATTCAGAATGAAGATGAGAAGTTTGACTTGAATTTCATTGTCCGTATTTTTTCTGTAAGGAAGACGATGTTATGTAGAAGGAAAGGTGAACAGGAGAAAAGGTCTTTTGCTAAACATTAGAATGGAAAAGTCTACTTTTGCTGTGGGCTCACTGCATGGCGGTGAGAACTGATTTGTTCCGTTGCTCTGTTGCCTAACTGTGGAATTCACAAACTATTTGAGATGCTCTTGGTGGCCTCCAGATACGCTTCCAGGAGGGATGAGGTCTCCTGTAGGTCCCACATTCTATCTGTTAGTACCTTGAAGCCTTGGTGAGTGCATCTGCAATGGCATTTGCTGTCTCTGTTCAGATAAGCGAGTTACAAAGTAGTTGCCCTAGTTTTCCTGTAATAGTAAACCCCAGGAATGTGCTGGAGACTGAGACTTCCCCTTACAATGTCTGCTACATTTTGTGCCACCATGAGACCCTGATTTTTGTGGTTGTTATGATTGAAGAAAAGACATCAACAGCATGGAAGGTGTTTGACATGAAGTGACCAATGTCTTGCTCAGCTGAGCAGCTCTTCTTAGGGAGTCCCAGCGTGGCAGCCTTACCCTGTGGCTGGGGCATTTGGCTTTCTGCAGCTTCTAAATCACCCACTTGGAATGCAATGTGCATCAGCCTGGAAGGGAGTCAAACCGTTTTATGAAAGCTGCAATTAGTGGCTTCCCACAAATAGCATCTAGCACTGACAAGTGGCTGCTCTGTAATGCTGTTTATGGGCTTGTTTCAGGTAATGGAATTTCATTGCCTTTCAGGTGCTCTCGCCACAGGAAGCACATATATTTTTTCAGCTCTGTGATTTTTTCCAACAAATTGCACAAAACATTATATTTGGGCAAGTGCATTGGAAACATTTTACTCAGCATTTATTTTGCAGATAAAGTCCTTCATGAACAGAAGAATAAGCATCTGCTTGGAGGCAAACAACTGAGCTGAGAAAAAAGAGAGAGAGAAGAAATAGTGGGGAAACAAACCACATCTTCACCTATAGGTCAGTGTGCCTGCACTGACTTGGCGTATCTGTGCTGAATGGTGTCAGGTGATGAATGCATATCCAAAATGTTCCCCTTTTTCCATCCCTGTACTGTGTCATCTCCTAGCAGAAGTCATGCTGGGAGACGAGACTCCAAGGTAACATGGAAGAGTTTCCTTACTCTTCTCCTGTCTAGCTAATTGCAATTATTGTCTTTGTAGGGATTGAGCAAATCAAACGGAGAGTTCAAGTGATCTCTTGAACTTCAGTGGATGCCTGTGTTGTACTGAATGTGGGAACAGAAGGTAAGAAGAACGAATCACATTGGTTCTGGTTGTTTTGTGTATTTTGTAGGTTTACTCAGGATGAAACATGGCATCAGCCATCCTCAGGACACTTCCATGTGGTCCGTGCTTAGCAGAGTCCTGCTGGGCTGGCTGCACTGGCATTTTGTAGGAAAAAAATCCCACATGAACAGCAGTGGAAAGAAAGCCTGTGGGACGAGATCACTTACACTGAGACTGTTAGGTCGTGGTCAGGCATAAAGAGCATTTGTAAGAAAAGCTGAGCACCATGCTGCATAGCATCCTCTTTTGTTCCTGAGCCTTGCTGAAATCATAAGCCTCAGAGGGAAAGGAAAGCCATGACCTCAAGGAACAGGTGAATCAAAGGCAATGTAGTCGCTTCAAGGGGGAAATTTGAAATCAATGTTGCAGAAAACTAGGGCTCCTGGTAGGATAATGCAGGTAACACTATCACACCGCACTAAAACAATACAGGACTAATTAGCTCAAATATTTGCTGACAATGTGGGTTTTGAGAAGGGAGGGTAGTGTATGGGCTTTCATAAAATTTAATTAACCCATAGAGTAAATCAGTTTCATTCATTGCCACAACAGCCAATCAAGATAGGCTTACTGTTTGTTCATTTGGAAAGCAATTAGGATTCCCATTTAGACTTAATTACAGTGCAAAGGTTGACAATTATCATCTTTGTGGAAGCACTGGATGCCACAATATCTCAGTTGAACATGTGCCTATAATTATACACATCATTTTCTTAGCAGAAAATGTAACCCACTTATTACCTGGGTTTCATGTCTGTAATTAGAGATAGTAGTAATAAAAAAAATAAAAAAATAAAAAATTGAAGGAGTAGGCTGGTGCTGATTGTTTTGGATCTTTCCATAGCAAATTACTTTGTGCACCTGTTTGTCACAAATTAAAATCTCATTTTGTCCTTGATACTCTTCATGGAAGGAAATGTGGAGACACGCAGAGGACTCAAACTGGCCAAACAGGTCATATTCTGACACTGCTAAAAACCCCGCTGCCTTGGATTGGTCTAGTACATAAACTCTTCTTTACAGCTTGCTGAACTATCTCATATTACACAGACATGTATTTATCACCCAAGTCAGTCCAGAAGCAAGCTGTTGAGAGAAACTTGGTCACTCACTTTGGAAAATCACAGCTTGGTTTCAACCAAAACTGAATAGACTTTGCCTGCTGACCAAAATAAACTACATTAATCTTAAAGTTTACAAGAAGTGCTTGACTACAGTCATGTTTAATACAGCCAAAACCGAATGATAAGCAGGATGAGGTTCCTTCCATTTGCCAGCCTTGATCCCTTCAGGAGACTGTTTCAGCCCCTTGTATCCAGGGGCTGCCCCACAAACGTTTCTGTTCAGATAAGGGAAAAATAAAGCTCAAAGCAGATGTTAATTACAGATAAGGCAGGAGGGAACATGAGGCTGTGAGCAACCCAAGCTTCCCAAGCTTGCTTCAGCCAGATTTCTCTCTTTCTCTGGGTCTAATTTTATTTATTTATTTATTTATTTATTTATTTATTTATTTATTTTTAAATCTCATGGACTCCTATAGAATCTGTGGGTGAGTGCCGTTTGCAGAGAGCATCAATGATTCATTGTAACACCAGGAACCAAACGGGTATCACAGCCTCATAACAAAGTTTGTTTAGCTCCTTCCTTCAGTTCCAATTCCATTTATTTCAGAGCCAGGGTGAAAGAGGTGGCAGAGCGCAGAGCTGTGACTTTCTTGTGCTTGTTTCTCGCAGGACATGTCTGATTTTACGATAATACCTGAACCTCATGGGGAGCTCGGTAGAAGTGACTTTGGGACCAGGGCATCACCTTTTCCTTCAGTAGCATTTTGTCTACTTACCAACTGAAATGGTGAGTTTACCTAACGTGTTTGCAAGGTGTGCAAGGACTAGAAGGAAGGACAGATTTTCCACCTGGATATGCTTTTCATTTTTCAGTGTCAATGAAAAAACACTGCACCCGTATTTCTTCCCATTATCTTTGCTCTGTTTCTTTTGAAAAAACACCATTTTCCTCCCAAAATTCACACTGCCTTGTTAGTTTAAAAAAAAAAAAAAAAATAGTAATTATATTTAAAGCATCTTTATCAGGTTAGATCATCGCTGTGCACCGTGATCTGCAGACAGAGTCAGCAGGACTTCGGGGAGCTCATTTCCATAGCCGGTTGCTGCAGAAAGGCAGCTGGGAGGCTGGAGGCAGAATGGCGTTTTTTGTTGTTTCTCCCAAAACGTTAACTTGTGTTTTCATTCAGTTTTTTTCCTAGACATAGCTAAATGGGAAGAAAACAAAGTATTGAGCATTGGCTGTGTCCTGTTGAAAGCTTATTTTTCAGGTGCTTTTAATCTTGCTTACATGCTAAGCATTTCACAAGGAGAATAAAAATGGCAATGGAAGCAGTAAAACATGAAGAGTAAGTCCTTACATGGTTTGAGGTGCTTATAATGCTGAAGGCTTTTGCTTTTATTTAGTTTCTTCTATCTCCTTCAGTGGAGCTTTATTTAGCTATGTGCACCATGATATCACTGTGTTGCTTTGGTAAACCTGAGAGGTTTTACTTCTCCAAGCGCTGGCTCCCAGCTGCCTGGCAGCTGAAAGCTCCTTCAGATGTCTGCAGAAAACCCTGCTCACTCTGCAGTGCCAGGAGCTGTTTGGTGAGACAGCAGGAGGGCTTCCACGTGTCTTTTCAGCTGGGAGCTCTGTGCTGGAGCATCTTGATCACTCCAGACAAGTCGGGACAGGGCAGCCGTTCCCCTGCTGCTGTTCCCAGCGCAGGATGCATGAGCTTTCCTTTGAACTGCTGAACTACAAATTCCCCTCCTGGCCAAGCAACTGTGATGGGTGGGACAAGGGGGAGAAGAAAGAGTTGCTCAGTGAATAAAATACCGGTAGGTGAGCGTGTGTAGGTGGTGGGAGCAGCTGGCTTGCCAAACCCAATTGGATTCATTCCACCGTGCAGAGTGTAGTTGGGAAACCTGGTAGGGCCTGATTGCTGGGTACCTGGAAAAGCACATTTGGAATGCTTGGTATCTCCAGCTCCCCACAATTAAGTGATTAGCTGTGATGATCAGAGGTTTGGAGAAATGCAATGCATTGAGAAATATTCTAAGTTGTTTGAAAAGTAGGGAAAACAGATAAAAAAAAAAAAAAAAAGAAAAAAAAAAAAGAAGAGAGCACAAGGAGAGAGGAATCCTTGGGAATCCTTGTAACAGCAGGAGGAAGCAGTAAATGAATGGAGCAGGGATTTGTTAGCAAACACCAGTCCAGGCCTATTCATTTCTTCATGCAGAACAAGTTGTGCCGCTTCAGTGTTTATCTACTGCAAGAGACCCAGGTAAGAAAATAAACAGGCCCAGAAACTTGCTGGCACAAGGGTACTCATTGTCAGGCAGCAGAGGCATGTGAAATCCTAGGCAGGAGGTACACTGCTATACATAATGCCTGTCTTTAGGGTGAGCAACATCAAAATCCTACAGAGGGATTTGCAAGGTTTCAAAAGCCAGAGCTGTAATGTGTGGTTACAGGTCACTGGCCCTGGGAAGATGGGCAAAAAGATTCAGGAGCAAATAAACCTGAGCATATGTGCTCTGCTCCAGTGTGGTGTTTTAAACTGCAAAACTAAGGGTCTGAGACAGCTGTATTATTGCGCAGACATACAACAAAACAGTTTGTTATTGCTATCAATCTGAGGATGTAACTAACCAGGTAGTGTCCTACTGCAGATATTTCACAGCATAATTATTAGTTGGGCTGTTCAAAGATGAGAGTGACTTTAACGTAGTGGTTAAAACCTCTTGCATGGAAGCACAGATCTGATGACTAATAGAGAAGGTCTTGGGCGCACTCACCTCTGAGGTGTGTGGGTGTTTGCATTAAGTGAGGATAAGATGCTCTGCCTGAGCTCAGGTTAAGCCCCTCAGCAAGATGACTGTAAAATTGTTTCAAGAACTCCAGGTGCAGCTTATGAAAAAAATTCATCCAAATACTCAGAACTAAGCAATCTACCTTTTGATACAGAGCACGTCGTGTTAGTGAGCTGGAGAGACAGGAAATTAAAGGTGAAGTGGCCCGGACCGCTTTGGCTTTGCCGTTTGGGGTTTTTGAGTGCCTTGCTTTAAAAAGAAGCTACAGAAATAAATGCTTTCTGAATGCGCTGTTAATTCAAGGGTATCTGAAGGTGAGGAAAGCTTGCTGTTTGTGAGAAATATCCTTGGGAACCAGTGCTAGGATGTCGTGCAGAGCAAATCTGGCAGAAGTGACGTGGAGCAGAACACAAGTGCCGAGCATGTTTGGGATGGCTCAGGATGTGTCTCCTGCAGGAGGAAACCTTCTGTGCTGGACAATCAGGGGCCTGCAGAACTATCCAAGGATGCGATCCAAAGAGACATGCTAACCCAGCTCTACCACCTGCCCAGCTCATGGCCTTGCATGCATCGTGGTGCTGTGAGCCCTTAGCTACACTCAGGCTGCAGTGATCAATAACTTTTGTCCAAGGCCTTTGAGTTCTCCCTTAAGGAAAATCTGGAGGTGACCACTCTGAGTCAGACCTGGTTTGGAAGTAAATGTCTTCTCATAGGGGTGAAATGACTGTCTGATTTTTTCAGCAAGAAAATGTGTTTTAAATCTCAGTGTAATCTGACTCCCTGAATCAGGAGAGATAGTGTATGGGTTTTGAGAGAGAGATATATCCCGTTCTTGAAGTGGTTGGGGAAAGCAGAAATCTGTGTGGGAAAGCTGGAGAAATGGTGGGAGGGAAAAGAAAAATTACGTGCATTAGTGGTTTATGCCTTCCAGACATTTACAAACTCTGGGTAATGCAACTGAGAGAGAATTGTATTCATTCCAAGGAGGCTGCATGATTTAAGAGAGCATAAGGGCTGAAGTTTGCTCTATGGTTTAATCTACAAATAAAACTTCCATCAACCAGTCGAATATCTGGAAGGAATTTGAGGCTGCATTTTTAGGAGCACAGACATTAATAAAGGATTGCTTTACTGCTCTGGTGACCTATCACCTCAGTACCGTCTGGCTTGGTGCTGCTAGTGATACGGAGCGGTTAATGCATAAAACACACCACAGCTTCAACAGGTTTTGGGGAAACAAAGATAGTCTTGCTGTTGTTTTTTTACACATCACTGGCCATTCTTTCTGTTGTGCGCTTCAGAGACCACTTACCTGTCCCATTCTCCCTTGCTGGCATAACTGTTTGCCTTCCAGAGAGTTAAAACTTAAGGTCCAGGGGCCTTCATCAGCCCGTGTTCTAATTAAGCTAAAACTGACATTCAAATGTCCCTTTAATAGTCTCTTACCCTTGTCATTCAGTGATATCTTCCAGGCTTTCTGTTATAAGCTGAAATACTAGAAAAGGTCCTGAAGATTTTCCTACTGTGTTCTACATGCAGAAGCTGCTTTGTTTTGTTTAGTATATGTCATCATCTAGNTTTTTTTTTTTAATAATATTTATTTCGTTTAGATTTTTCTCCCTTTTCCCTTCCGCTCCTTCCTTATATTTTCCAAGTTTTTCACATTTCAAACTATTTTTCTGCTTTTTTTTTTTTTGACATCTAAAGATAAGACATATATAAATATCAAAAAAATCCAGCAGTCTGCATTGTGATGAACAACAGATGAGAATGACAGCAGTGAAAAAAAAAATACATCAAGCATTCTCTTTCTCCCATGTTGAAGGATATATCTAAATAAAATAAATAAATAAATAAAGAGATTGAGCTGGGATGAGAACTTCAGCCTACTGAGGGTTTAATTTTTATCCTTGTTTTATTACAATGGGGAAACAGAGGCACGGTGTCTTGCCCAAGTGAATCAGTCATTCAGCCTAAACAGATGTGCTGGCATGAATTTGGCGTCTTTCAGAAATACCAAGACTCATTTTAATTGCAAAATACTTACTGAAATGCATTATCAGGGAGTCTCGAAGGAGGATAATTCAAGAGTTAGTGGTCTGAGGCTGTTTTGAAGTAAGGAAAAGTAGATAATACACTATATTTCAATCAGACCGTAAGCAAGGGCCCTTAACAATTAGGTTCAGCTCTTTTGCCCTTCATGCCATGCTTTACTTCTTTGTACAGCACCAGGAGGGCGCTTGAGCCAGTGGATACTGGAGTCAGCTAGCAGTGTTGCAGCAATGAATAAGACTGAGAATAACCAGGCTTAGAATCACAGGGCGATTTCAACAGCCCTTTCTGATCCACCTACTGGAGAAAGATCATCAGGATAATTTCATTCCTGTCACTCCAGGTGCAAAGTGATTTTAGTGATGATGAAAGTCTCCAAAGTGATGTCCTCATGGTTTACATCCTTACTTCTGCCCTCCTAGGAAAGCTAATCAAAGAAATGTGCTCTCACTTCAGGTTGCAGTTTGGTTCCTGATTAAAGCCCTCCCTCTCCATTGGCTCTGCGTGCTCTCACTGTCCTTAGAACTCTTTCCAAAGGGAATATAATGCAGAGAATTAGAGATGATTCCTAAACCTGAATCACCAGAGAAAAACGCAGCACTGCTCTGTCAGGTATTGAGGAGTGCTGAGCCATTGATCACAGCTCCACTTCCACTACAGGCACTTAAGAAAGCAGGAAGCAAATATATTCTGCACAGCACCAGCAAGCAACGTAAAACTTATCTCTTCGCATAACTTCAAAATACACCGGAAGCAGCTTCGCCAAGGCAGCAGAGAAATCAATACAGCTAAATTAACTTCAGGAGCAGAGTGAGCGTTTGGTCATGGTCCTATCATCATGATCTCGTGCCTCATAAGCTCTGAAAGAAGAGGGGACTTCAGTGTCCATCATGCCACAACTGCAGTGTTTGAGAAGTTTTCCAGACCTTCCTTAGATAGGATCCAGAGCCTGAATGCATTTTATATCCTAGAGGATCACATGGGAGAGAATTTGTGCTGTTATCAATAAAATATGAGGCATACACAGGATAGCCTACGGGATCTATTTTAGCAGCTTGTTCTGATTTTCTTATGGATAAGGTTGCAATTTTTTATTTGAACAATTTGAAAATCAGTTTGTTCTATAACTTTTTTTTTCCTTTTCTTTTCTTTTCTTTTCTTTTTTTTTTTTTTTTCCAAGGAGGGTGTTGGAGTATCTAAATTGCAGATATTTTCATTGTGAACATTTTCTGAAAAATGCCTTGCAAAACATACTTCTGTAAAGCCAGCACAGGGCTCAGGATGCTCTGACAGTAGCCAAAGCAAGCAGCAAAACATGTGAAAGCCTCCAGACTGCTTCCAGGGTTTTGTTCTACTGCCAAAAGTTGAGACGTAGACTCACAGCATGAGGCAGCAAACTTCTCTGTCTTTATGTGCTTGCATATGAGGTGGATTTAACATAAGAGACTCTTATGCTCCCCCCACTTCTCCCCTTCTATTCCTCCCTCAAGATCTTGGTTTAACAACTAGGAGAATAATATGGAAGTAATTCCAGATCTAGCGATGCTGAAGGCAGATGAAACAACTTTGCCAGTTGCAGCACATATTTATCAAGACATCTGTGCCTGTAAACCCTTTGGAAAGACCAGCTTTAGTGTGTTCCATACATTGCTTCCACCCTGGGCTTGTGGCTGCCTGGGCATGGGGAGATCTCTGATGTTTTATGTGTGCTTTCTAGGGATTTTCAGAATATAGGGTTAAGATGACAGAAGGACATGTGGTTTCTGCTCAGGAGAAGCTGGATAGGTACAGGTGTACCTGTATCTGGTTAGCACCTGAGTTTGCAGGGACCTTTAGAGTCAGAGCAATGGGTTGGAGCAGTCAGCTCTGGTTGTTATCATCACCCATGTAAGAAAAAAAGCTGTTACCATTCTGGCAGGAACAGTGTCAGTTTATTTTGGCCAGCAGGGATGACAGGCTATACAATTCCTACTGTTTCCTTCATTTGTCTTTCTGCCACTCAAAGAACTTGGGCTGAGGTCTGCATCTGACTGGTGGGGCTAAAATACAGGTGAGTCTCATAATCACAGGGCAATTGTTCTTAACCTCCCTTTCAGCTTGCTTTTTTCCCTGAGATCCTCTTGAATTAATGGGTTTTAATTGTCTGCAGGGTAAGGAAATCAGCTATGACTCCTGGCTGAAAAATTCAGTCACTTAGATATCGTCATTGGCATTGGGAACCTGACAGCAATTAAAGGTAGTTAGCCACCCTTTGGTGAATATAAACCCCTGCAGGCTTCAGTTTGTTCCCATTTCCTTACCTTGGAGGAGGTGAACTGCTGGAGGGCAGCTGTATTTGCACTTTGAGCACTTTTGTACCCCCCAATATGTCCGTGATCCTTAGGGTCACTTTGAGGGACACTTCCACAGAGAAGTTGTGAGAGGTTCCCCCACCAAATCTTCTCCAATTCACATGAGGGCTGGAGAGACCCAGAGGTTACAGAGCATTCTTTGAGGATGACCCTTGAGAAGCCTGTCCAGCAGGTATGTGTGTCTGCTAGCAAACATGAAACCCCCAGATCTATATGGGTGGAGATAAAGCCTCTCAGAGAGAAGTTTTGATCACCTATGTGTAATTATCTCATGTGCAACTGCCAACATCTATAAAGCCTATGAGTTCAGTTTTGAATTAATGGGGAAAATTTTGCCCCTGTTTATTTTGCGTCACTTGAAAGAGTTGAATGAGAATGTTGTCAGCCCTGATTAAATCAACCTTTAGGAATCATCAGATAGAATTCTGGCACAAACCTGTACTTGAAAATCTTCATTTAACTGTCTTCTGCTCCAATTTTGATTATGCATTAAACCAAGCAGACAGCATCACTCTCTCATCTGCTCTCCTTCACTTACATGGGTTGTAAGACATATTATTAGATGATGAAGGGATTCCTGAGGGATTATTTGGAGAAGAGCTTCTGTGGGTGTCCTACTTCTGCCGGGGTGAGAGCAAGTTATGGAAGCAGATGGGGAGAGGCTTGAGTTATCAGGGACCTTGGGTGAGGTGAGGAGGACCTCAAGGTAACTGCTGCTCATAGCACTCTATGGCCAGCCTAGGGCAAGGGAAGAAGGAGGGAAAAACAGTACGGAGTTGCCAGAAAAGGATGAGACCTGGCTGATGTTCCAGCCACCTTTGCCAGCTAGCCAAACAAGACCTTGGTTCTCCAGAAAAGTCAAACTAAGCTCTTGTATCTACTTAAAAAAAAGTCTTGCAAATAGAGCAACTGCAGTTCGTGTAAAACACAGGCCATTTGCCCCTACACCCCCATGTAATTTTGTGCTGCCTCAGCAAAAGCATCAACAATTGAGTTATCTGTTATCTCATATTTCTCTTTGCCTAATATTTGAGCCAATTCCAGCCTTTGGCTGTTCAGTTTGTAGTGAGAGCGTTTCAGAGTCTGAGGATACAGGCAGAGTATAGTAATCCTTGCTTTGCTTTATATGAGAAAGTCCTGAGCCTCTTACCCAAACAATCTTCAGTTTCTCCCACCTAACTTCCCGTTTTTCTGCTTCTGAACAAAGGGCCGCAGGAGGAGATCACAATCCAGTGCCAAGAGAAGCTGTCTTCATAACGTGTTCATGCATGTAGAATATTTCCCAGAAGCAAATGCATTTTTCTAATCTCAGGACTTTGCTTTGTACATTGACATCAGACCTTGAGCAATAGAAATGCACTGCCAGATTTCTCCTTTGCTATGTACAACTTCTGCATATCAAAGGTATCAAGGATGGGACTCATCTGTATAAAACTGATTTATTAGAACCTCCGATATCAGGCTGTATTCATATGGCACTGCAGGTGAGCAGCATGGTTTAGCTGTAGGATGGCATCACTGAAGGGCATTTCTCTTGCTTAATGTCTGAACAGAGCCAGGAATGGGAAGAAGTATGTTAAATAACCAGTGATAAATTGGGGATGTACAGATTTTTGCCAGGTATTTAGAGCATCAAACAAATTCTTGGTTCTGTTTGATCAGCTTTGAAACTTACTGTTCAACAGAATTTTCAGACATTCAAAACTTGATTGAAAAGCTTTATTATGGTTAGTGCTTGGAGGCATTCTGTCCCACAACTGTTTTCATGTTGTATTTGTATTTGTGTATTGCACAAAGGATAGAGCCAAACTGAGGCAAAAGATGCACAAAAAACTTGACCCATCAAATTGCAAAGACTTTTAAATTACCAATACATTTCAGATGCAAAATCCTTACCATTCGATCTTCTTTCCTGCTGCATGACATAACACCAGATACTTCATCACATTCTCAGTTTGATTCCCTTTTTATTAAAATAGGGGGGTTATCTTTCTGCTGTGCTACTGCTGCAATATAAATTGTAAATTAAATCAGTGGAGATGCATAGATGTCCACATGCTGATATAAAAAAAGAAAAAAACAAGAATAATTTAGCATTGTGTATTTGAGCATCCCAGTGTTTTTTGTTAGCTTGCTTTGCTGAGTAAGCTACTCTGAGGGCTGGTTCTGGCCACAGGATTTCAGCCCTGTAACCCTGAAGCAAGTAGTGACTGGTGGAGTTAAACTCCAAAAATGAGTCAGGCTGACATGAACACAGAGAGCTGAGTCATACTCCTGTGATTGTGTTTGTGTCCGTTAAAAGCAGATAAAAAGAATCTTTCAAAAAGGGATAAAGGAGAGATGTATGAGGAAGATGCAGTGGTAATGACACCTGAAGGTGTTCCTTATATGTTTTTTGAAGTGCCAACTATTAAGCCAGTCAGAGAGGGAGTAGGGTAGGCAGAATTATGGATTCTTGGGAGTTTACATTGATCTGGAGGAAAACCAAATGCAATGAAGCACCTGTATGGACTGCCTAAAGCAGACCTAAATGTCTGCATTTAATGTTGCATTTGGTTAAAGGAATAGATCAATGGAATGTTTTCTAACAACACATTCCCTCCCCCAGCTTTTGGGTCTGTGTGTGTGTGTAGATGTATTCACTCAGTGCCACTTACTCATGTAATCATTCTGTGAACAACCTGAAGCCTTCAACAGCAATCAGTTATTTATGAAGGTAATAAATGGACACAACTTTTTATTCATTGCAGGTATGTCTGTGTCTGGATGAGATGGAGGGCAATTTTAAATTTCATCCATATGATGGATGTGGAAGAGAAGCCATGGGAGATGACACCCGTCCAGAAACAAGCTGCCTTTTTGTTGTTAATATTCAGGAAGTCTCTGTGTTGCAGATGTGACAGCAGCAGCAAAACCTATTTCAAGATCCCATCCTGCGAAGATGCTGTGAGTATTGGCAACCGCACAAAAGAGTGGGGGGTCGGGGAGGGCAGATTCTTGAAAACAACAGTCATCATTTATCCGTCCTGGTGGAACATGGTAATTATTTGTGGATCCCACTGCCTCAACCCCATCAAAGTAAAAGCACAGCACTGCTATCTATTGTTATCCTGGTTTGGTTTTTGTTTTTAAAATGATTCCAGAACGATGACGTATAGTTCCAACTACCTGCAATTCTT
>VXAV01005515.1:555640-567701 GCA_013399715.1 Alectura lathami | reverse complement strand
AAAAAAAAGGCGTTATAAACCAGAATGTAAAAAATCATCCCTCAAATTCATAATTCTCCGCAAATCTCATTATTATTTAGACATCCTGATGATGCTTGAGCTTGTCATTGCAATTTCCCCTTTGTTTACAGACAGGTGGCAAAGCTGCAAGTTGAAAGATGTTTCACCTTTACCAGGTGATTTCTAAAAGGGCCAGCTTCTAGGTTTATTTCTCTATTTCATCAGGGACACAAGCAGCTATTTAGCTCACAAACCACACTGGTTACCTTAGGCTGTTTCAAGCACCACTGATTTTGCCATGTCACCTCTCCCCCTCCCACTCCAGTTCCATCCAATGAAAAAAATTGCGCTGCGTTAAACGTATTAACAGCAAGCTCTCCTGTGGGGTAACTCCATTTCTGGTTATAGCAGAAACATTGGGCACCACACTGTGGAAAATAAGTACGTAGCAGCTGTGAATACGTGTATATGTACATATATATGTGAAATGGTGCTAGAACCCACAGTCTATGGTTTCTGGGTGATCTTTAACTACATGAGGATAAACGGTTACAAATGAGGACCTCTGCTCTTGGCTGTTGTAACCTATTTTCTTACTCCTGTTAGTAAATCAAAAAACATCTATATCCATGGGGTTCTTCAGGGTAACATTTGGCTTAGATTTGAGCTGGAATAACTGAACAAAGTGGTGAACCAAACAAATAAACATGATTATTCTGCCACGTTTTGTTTCATGGAACCAGGTTCTGAAATGAGCAAAGCCTCTGAGATGATTTAAGGCCTATTCCCATTATGAAATCTACCCTCTGAATTATATCTCTCTGCAGTTAGGAGCTTTTTCTTCTGTTTATTTTGCTAAAAAAATTAAATTGAATTTTTAATGGATCCAAGCAGCATGTGAAACTTCTGATTTTCTGAGGTCCTTGAGCCATGAAGCTGGTAATGTGAAGGCCACTTCTTGCAGCACTGACTACGACTGGAGGGTAAGCTCAGTCTCCAAGATCCAGGGTGTGCAGGGACATTTTGGTTAGATATAAACATGTAATGGCTATTTGTGATGGCGATGTGCATGGCAATTCAGGAATAAGACAAAAAATTTCCTAATGTGTAGATTGTTAAATCTCTGTCTGTGATAATGAATCCTTGAGAGCAAAACATAGGGAAAACTGGAAGATGTAGCACCAAAAAGCAATCAGTTTTGTTCCCAGTCCCCATAGCTTTTCTCTTCCCATCCCTAATCAAATGTGCACAGAAGAGCTTTGTCCATGTTATTCATTCATCACCATACTAAGACGTAGGTTTTAGCAGGCCTTCCATGACTTTAAGGAGTCATTGGCCCTCTGGGCTCTTGACTTCTCCAGCTTAATTTCAGTGGGTTAATTTCTTCTTTGGCAGTCTCACGCTGCTGTTGAGCTGTGGCCCATCTGTCTTTTGCTTTGAAGCTGAGATATTCTAGTCACAATGGAGAATAAATATTTGGCTTCATGAATTCATCAACTTATCACCAGTTTGTTTCAGACTTTTCCTCAGCAAAGATAGCAATTCCTAACAGAAACAAAGTAAAAACCCTGCTAGCCCAGCTGTATGTGGATTTCCTTTGTTTCATCTCTCTCTCATCCCTTCCTCATCTCCAGTAAAACTCATAAAACCTCTGCTTTGTCGTCTGGGCTATACCATACGAGTCAATCTCGAGGTCAGTTGTTTATTTCTTATTTCCTGAGAGTACTTGCCCCAGTCAATCCCTGCCACATTTTATTTCCCTCTTACCTGCCTGACATTTCAGGTGTTCTGGGTTGATCCTATAAGATCAGGAATGCCTTTCCTGGGGTTTGCACAGGTCTCTTCCCTATATGCAGACAGTTAAAAGATTTCATAGACTTCTCAATTCCTACCCATCTTTTCTGCTTTCACTTTTATAAAGCAAGTTCTTCTTCAGTGAGACATGGCACCTGGGAGAAGGCTGAAGTTATCACCTCAGTTTCCCTATAAAGAGAGCATGGATGAAGAAAGAAGAATAGAAATAATTCCATGTCCCACGGTCTGATATGTCTTTGATTTTAGTACCTGCAGGGATGGAAATCTTGTTTGGTGATGGGAAAGCGAGATCCTGAGAGGTGATTTCATAGGGGACAGGAAGAAAAGCACCACTGGCACCATAGAAGGTGTACGTAGGGAGACAGGATTGCTAACGGCCAGAGGACTGCCGTTAGATGTGCATCCTGTGAACAGGAAAGGATGGGAAGGGGAAGAGGGCTAGGAACATGCGATTTAAGGCTTTTATTCTCCAGGAGAAACAAGCCTAAGGGGCCAGGTTTGAGGTCCTTTGGGCCCAGAGACAAGATATGATGGAAAAAGTTGGAGCACAGCGCCAAGATCAGCAGCAGCAGCCAGAAAAGGAACTGTGAGGAGGCTCTGTGATACACTCCAGATCCCAATTTGTGAGTGCTGCCCAGAGTGCAGGTTACTGCTCTGCCTCTCTGCGAATCCTCATGCGCTGCACTAAACCCAAGGGCTCTTCACAGAGCTAGGATACAGAAATTAATCTTCACAGAGAGTCCCTTGTCTGTACACTCCGCAGTCTCACTTCATCTCCCAGGAAGGCTTAAGGAACTCTGCAACCCCATAACCTCCTGAAATATTTCCCTTCAGAATTTTCCTTATACTGATCTTCCTGATGGTTTATCATTCTGGTTATCACCGTGATACGGTATCTTAGTGTTCCTAACAACAACGAAGAAAAGCCAGCAAAAGCAAGGTTGGGATGTGTCTGGTTCTTGTCTTCTTTATGGCTAAAGAGATCTCTCTCCTTCAGATGTGGAGAGATGGTGGTTCTGTGAATGTCATCCTGCCTATGATGGAGAAGGGGAAAGGTTTTCATTGTTTCCCAAAGGTGCTCTAACTGGATTTGTCTCATTTCCTCTGCAAGTTTGTTCCACAGCTGGATCTCTTCAGCTGGGAGACTTTGTCTCTAGCTTTCACACTTTGTTCTGGGCTTTACGATCTGCATTGTCACAAGAAGAAGTAAAACTGTCTGGCCAGAGTGCAGGTTTTTGTGTCCTGGGCACTGCACTAATTACAATGAGGATTATATCTGAGGAGCTCAGTAGGAAGAGAGTGAGCAGGAGAAGCAGACCCAGAGCAGGTGGAAGTCATAAGCTGGCTTTTGAGGGTGGAGGCGGGCAAAGGAGCAAGCCACATTTTGCACTGAGGGAGCCCTTGCCTTCATTTTGTTTGCCTTGAGATGCTGTGTCTGGACCATGGATGCTGCACTCAGCCCCATTACAGACACGGTGGGGGACTGCGCATGCTTTTCCTCAGTTATTGAAGTTGTGTCATTTCTATCCTTTTGTTTTTAATATACCTTTTTCATGCAACATTCATTATGCTGGCTTTCATATCTAAATCCTGCTCCCTGAAGAGGTGGGAAATCTCATTTCCAGGAATTTATGGCTGTCTCAGTAAATTCTTCATAGCTCACTGAAATTAAGGATGACTTTCTGCCCCACCTCCTCCCTTTCACTCCCTGTCAGCATGGGACCTGCACTGACCTTCATTGTGGATTCAGTTTTCCTTCCTCTTGGTGGCTTCAGCACTCTGCCCTGCTGTCCTGAGCCAGTTTCTTCTCAGTTATAACTGGATTCACAGAGCTGCGTATTAAAAACTACCTCCCTTATGCTCCATTTTGCCCTGCTGCTGCCCGTTTGCTCACATTTGACCAAGAAGGGGATTGCAGCTTTGGGGATTGCAGCTTCCCCACTCCCCAAACCCTGGCTCCAGAAGTGCCCCCTTAGCTGTCCCTATCCTGCCCCCATGCTGCCTGGCCCCACGTCGTAGCTGGCTCCCCACACTTGGCAGCACACCTTGTTCCACAAGGTGTTTCAGTTACTGATGGGTGAGTGATTTGAGTCAGAGTTTGGTTTGGATAAGCTCCCATAAATTGTAATTCTTGACTGTAGGTTATCCAAACTATACGGGCCTCTTGAGACTCTAAATTGGCCTGGAAGATCCAGGCTTCTTTCTGAGATTTTGGCACTTCCTGATCCCAGAGAAGCTGCAAATAGCATGGCAACAGGCTCTAGCACGAGAGGTCAGCATTTCTGCTTCTTGTTTCAGCTGGATCCTGCAAAATGCATGAGCAAGAAATCAAGCTGATTAGACCCAGTTACTCAGCCAGGAGCGAGCACAAGAGGGCTGTGACATGCAAATGCCCACTGTTGATGGGCATTTGATACAGAAAGGACTGGAAAGAATTTGGCACAGAAATAACTTTGGCACCTAAGTGCACTCATCCAGGGGAGGAGTGATGCTGCACCACAAGAAATGGCTGATGGAACCAGTTTTGGTCAAAAACAGACAAAAAACCAACCCCAAACGCAATACAGATGAAGCTGTGAATGTCAGATTAAACCATATTTCTACTTGCAACCCAACCCTTCCTAACCGTGTGTGTACGAACAGCCATAGTATCACAGCTAACGCAATATCCTGTCTGCAGCCAGAGCTAGGAGGGATGCAGAGGGAAAGCAGAACTGGACGTGAGCAGGCTGAGCCGGCGCTTGGCAGAACCTCCCAGGCTCCGGCATGCAGTAGTTCAGTGACTTTCAAGCCAAAAATCGTGTCCAGATCTTTGTGTTTAATAGCCACTGATGAACCTATCCTCGTAGAATTTATCTGTATATTTTCTAAACTTATTAACACCGGCGATTCATGATTACTAAAGCAAGAAGATTGATGTAAAGAGAGAGAAAAAAGGCTGAACCTTTAAAAATAATCTTTAAATCTGATTAAAGTGTGTACATCGTCAAAGCTTTAGATAGGTTCTTCTTTATCACAGACCACTCATTCCTATAACTGCAGTTGTGGATGGATTCCCGCACAGTCTGGGGATGGGACAGAGCTTATACCTGCGCTGCCAAGTCTGTGAGACAAAGAACGTAGGCATTTGACCTGATGATGTCATTTATTTTCACCCACCTCCAAATGCCTTTTTCTTATCTCAGCCCAAAAGCACTGGATAAACACAATTATTTTGCCAAAAATGGATGTTAATTGAGAGGGGAAAAAAAATAGTTGTATTATCGCACATTCTTGAGAGCAATTTGCAGCGTTCTGGTGTTTTTGCTTTAAATGCTGCAACCCTTCCTCTGCAGCTACAGTCTGGTGTGCAGCCCTTCCTGCCCACATGGTATTACGCTTCTCGTGGACGTCATAAAGATATTGCTAAATCGCAGCTGTCTTGCCAAACAACTGCCTCTTGCATGCGCCAATTTTGTTCAGCCTCTGAGAAGCTACAGGACTTTTGCTGGGCCGCATTCAAACTTAAATGGTGTTCTCAGTTACAAACAGATAATGAAATGCAGGTCACTAACAAAGCAGTTAGGTTTTGATTAACTCTCTGAAAGGGTTAATAGGATTCTTCTTTTTTTCTTCTGCTTCCCCTTTTGCAGTCTTCACAGGGAAAATAAAAAGACAGAGTGAGAGACCTGAGTGGACACAGCTAGAACAAAGCCCTGTTTATGATTAGTATGGCTGAAAATATCCATGTTACGCCAGGTGCAGATGGCTAATTCCCCCAGACTACAAGCCAATTTAAACCATAATTCCTGAGATAGACCACTTTTCCAGCATTAATGGGAACCAGCTGCCTCCTATTAATAATATGGATGATTACAAGAAAAAAAAAATAGAGGAGGGAGTAGTGAAGTTAGAGAAGATATTATTTTCCAGACTCTTGGCTGTGTCCTGCTGAGGACAATATGGAAAACTATGGAATATGAGTCTTGAAAAACCTCTCAAGTTAAATACGCGCAGTGTGTTTGCTCAGAAGGAGGATCGAGTCATCTGTGTACTTCTGGGTTTCAGTGACAAGGTTATTTAAGGGGTAGCAAATATTTCGTTATTTTCTGGCTCTTTGCTTGTGCCTTCCCTCCACTGACTTTGGATGGTTTTGATTAGTTTCTAGGAGGAGAGCCTGCTGCCTTTTGTCCGCTGAGCCTGGCCTTTCCCACCAAAGCCTGGTTTCGTGTGAGATGGTGGAGTACATCAAAGCAGAAGCACAACAAATGAACTGATTTGTTCTCCAGAGAGCATGGCTTGCTGCTTCAAAAAATTTGTTCGGCAGTCCACTATCAGTGTGAGATGAAATGTGAAGACGTGGAAATTTATGGCATGTAACATCCATGTGTGCCTCAGGAATGTGTTTTTTTTCACCCCCATGTTCTTTATGGTTGTTTTTCTCTGCTTGTTTTGGGGAGTCTGAGTAGAATTTCTTTTAGAGAATGAATTCCACAATATAGTAGTTTTTTTTTTTTTTTAACTTTGGAATGAGGGAAGCAAAGGCCCATGGTATCAGTCATTTTGGCTATACTCCTCCCTCCTTATGTAGACTTGATTCTTAACACGTGGATTGTTTCTTTGAGATCAATAAACAAAGGAGCTGAGCTATAAAAAAACATCCTTCTCACCCCTGCATGAGATGGGTAGGCCCGAGTGCCCTTTTCCTGGTTATTCTGTTAGGATTTTGTGGGATTCTTGGTGACATTCAGCTAGCTGCGTTTCCTGTTAATCCCTTCCTTGATGTTCTGTAGAGATGTGGAGGAAAATCCAGCTCTTGGCATCATCATTCCTGCTGATAATTCCTGCAGAGGATATTTCTGTACACCTGGAGAGATGAATAGATCACAAATTACTAGATGGCAGTTCTGAGAAACAAACAAAAAAAACAAAAAAAAAAAACTTTGACCTTTAGTGAAGTCCTGAAACTAATACCACTGCAGCAATTTATCCCAGCAGCTATGCTTCATTCACACACCTCAGCAGCCCAGCTTTTATGTGGATCACCAGAGCATCCTTCTGCAGTATTTACTGTAAAAAAGGAAACCTCCATTGTCTGTATCCAAACTTCAGAGTGGCATTTAAAGCAGACATAGCAGAGGTAATGGGGAAGGTATTATCGATTTTTTGTATGTAAATGCTGCATAGTTGAGTTGACAATGCCTCTTTAAATAACTGAAAAATCAGCCTTAGCTGACAGTAGCTCATGAGATAACAAGGCTAGTTGTGGAAGAACATGAGTAATTAGAGAATGGGGATTCTTGACCCTTAGGGGCTCAGAGAAAGCAGAATTTGTGGCTGCTCTGAAATGCCAGTGGTCTGGTCCAGCATTCCTCTTGTCAATACGAACCTTGTGTTTTTATTGGAAACATGTGTCAAAACAAAACAGCATTTGAAACTGCTGCTGAGAGAAGGTGGGCAAGTCCAGAGACAGCCAACCTGTTTTTCTGCTTGTTGCCAAACTTACCCTGCCACCACTGCCCATCATGCTCCAATGGAGGGGAAGATGGTGAACACCTTCATAGTAAATAAATCGTTGCTATATGTGTGTAGGTAAGGATAGAAAAATCTTACACCACTGATTCTACTGCCATTCCTTCCTTAATGATGCAATTCCCACTCTATAAGTTAGAGAGGTCAGGGTGACTATGACATTCTGCTATACCCTGGTGATGCCCAAGTTGAGAGTTTATATTAGAGTTATCCCCTGGAGAAATATTACTGCAGAAAACTAGCCCTGAGCTTTCCTAGACAGGCAGAGGAGCATTCAGTGAAGACCTGCCAGTCATAGGTAATATTTTATTCCCTATGGGCTGCAAAAACCCTGTGAAAATGTTGTAAATTATGAATCTTGGAACTGTTACCTCCATCATAGAAAAGGCAAAGTAAAGAGCTAGGAGTCCTAGTATCTGGTGTTTAAAGAAATGTGTCTTTGGGTTAGTTTGTTTTATTTTCGTGATTTAAAATTACTTTGTTGGACTGGGTTTAAACATCTGCCTTTTTCTCTGCTCTCCTCCTTCTCTCACCTCCCAAGATAGTTTTATTTAATTCATGGGTAAATGAATTGATTTGGGGAGATAAAGAACCCAATTTGTAATGTATTTTAGGGGCTTTCAGAATGAAAAGCAGGGACTGATGTAGAGTGTTTAGTTACTAGTGTCTCGATATTTCTTTCCCTTTATCTGCCTGTCCTGCTGTGTTGTCAGATCTTCACAGTTCAGATTTGAGGCAATAATGGTGAAAGCTGGAACATGTGAGCACTATTTAGGCCCAGCACCGTGCTATTTCTGCACTGAATCTAAGCCTAATTGAAAAGGCAAGTGGATGTCTCTGGCAAAAGGAAACATGGCTGTCACGAGCCTTGCTATGTTCAGCATAGCACAGAAGAATGTGCTCTGGCATCTTTGTTTGGTTTCCATTTTAAATATAAAGACATATTTTCTTCCGTTGTAGGTTTTAGGTATGATCTACAAACCCAGAATAGAACTCTCTAGGATTCCAAGGTCTGGCCCTTGTGATGCAAGTGAATAATTCTCCTCTCGCCTTAATATCATCACCACAGCTATTTGTGCATGCTGCATACATACCACCTTACGGCTGCTTGTGCAGTCATCACCATTCCTCACTGCACCTGTGATCTCTTCTTATGTATTTTCTATTGTGCTTGAATAGCTCAGGAAATTAAAACAGTTTCCATCCCAATTCTAGAGGATTAAAGCTGAGTTTTGGATTGAAGGTCCATGGACGTGGGATGAAAGGATTTCCTCTGAGCCACAAGCACAAGTGTATTCGAGATATTCTGTCTGAAGGGCCGAAATGTCGCAAACATTTCCATCTTCTGAGATCTTTTTCAATCATTTATTTTAGATATATTTTTTTTCAATGAGTACCCAGTTTAAAAATTGCAAATAGAGGCTGTATGTATAGGCAATACATCTTTTTTTAGTTTGAACCATCACTTGATGACTGTCATGTGCACTTCAAAATACAGTTTATGGGAAAGTTTTGCCCACAGTAGTAGTTTTATCAAAGAGAAATCCATTATTAAGTAATTTTGCAAGCTTAATTGATTCTTTCATGTTTCAAAAGAGGTGTTGAAATTACATGCGTGTTCTAGAAATCTAAATCCACATGGCCTTTGACCAAGCCCTTTGATTTGTTTGTCTGATGCACTTTAGTGCTCTCTTTGCTGACAGAGCAAAGGCTGCACTGTGAATTAGGCATGTTTTGAAAAATATTTTTGAAAAAAAAAAAAAAAAGAAAATGAATTAAATGTTCTGGAGATCCTAACATTAAAGAAAAAGGTTCTGACAGCGGTCAGACTGAGCTCTAGATGGCTCCTTTTGAAGGCCTCATCTGTGAGCTAGGAATTGGCACAGGCAGTGCTTGGATTACACTGGAATTATAAGCACACCCTGCTCACAGCGGTGGCACAATTGTTTTGAAACTAGGCAGATCTTCTCTGTTTACTATTTGGCAGGTTCTGTGTTTTTGGCTGGCAGCCATGCTGAAATGTGTTTAGTTTTAATTGACAGCCCTGGTCAACACTGCAGATCTCAGGTAGGTACTGCTAATCCTGACAAGGCAAGGCAGAAACAACAGGCTTGCTTTCCAGCTAGCCAGGCTTCTCATTTTTGGGAAAACAATGGCACATCACTTCTGGGTAATTCACCCCTAAGATCCAGCCTCCACCTTCATACTCTTCCTCAGTGCCCCTTTGCAAGCAGCCCATGGCCATGTGCTGCAAGCAATTGTGAGTAAAACGATTTTGTTATCCACTGTGATGCAAAGAGAAGCCACGTGCTAGTTGTCTTGCACAAGCTTGACAATCTCATTGAAGCCTAGAGTTTTTTGGTTTTTATTTTTTGGAGTTGAGGCTTGAAAGTAAGAAGAGTTACACATAGACCTGTAGTCTAAAATACAAGGCGTTCCAAAAGTGCACACGGCTAGATTTATGTAAGCCACAGTTTGTGATGGTTTGGATTTAACCTCCTAGTCCTTGTGAGACAGCTTCAGCCTGGCTGTCAAGAGAGAAAGAGAGTAAAACAGAGCATTTACAAAAGTAAAGAGGAAAGAAGAGCATATGCACAGACTTAGGATGGCTTTGGATGTGATATCTAAGCAGAGAGAGCAATGGTTTCTATGAACCACAAAGATGTCAGTTTCAGCTGCCATAAAATTCCACAGAGTAATACTTGTGACTATCTCTCAGTCCATCTGTCTCTCTGTCTGTCAGTTCTGCTTGTGTGCTTTATTGTTAGCAATGCTTTCCTTCTTGTGTTATTGTCTTCCTTATAATTTCCCAAGGAATTCTTTAGCTTTCCCCTGAAGTGCCTTACATTTAAGTGGCTGCTTAACTGAGCTCCATGGTAAAGGAACTCGTAGTTCCGCAGAAAAGATTGCACCTGGGTATCAGGACAACATGCCTCCTATCAGCATTTAGGTCTCATCCTTATTAATAGTTTATGCCTCTGACAAAGAACAGGAAAAAACATCAGGCTAGATACTACCAAAAGAAGACACTGAAGAATGATATTTACCATGCCAAAGAGTGATGAGAGAAGGAAATTTGGTGTGTCACGTGGGACTAAATGGGACAATTGCTCTACCTCTGTGCCATGGGATGCCCCTGTGAGAAACTAACCCAGATCCTGACATAGAGCCAGTGACAGCTTCAGAACAGGACTCCAGTTAACCGCGATGTTCCCAGCATCCAGATACAATTACTGCAGTGAGGCTGAGAGATTATTGCAAAATAAAATACATTAAAAATAAAGAAGCCTTTTGATTATTTCTGAGACCTGGGTTTTTATCTCAGGGAAAATATGAAGAATATCCCCCAACTGCACACTTCTAATGGGGCTGTGAGAACAAGGTGGGGACCTGGCTGCTCCAAACTTTCCAAAAAGGAATTTCCAAGAGTGGAGTAGCCCTACTTTCTCCTTCAACAGGTCTTTAAACTGTGCAGTACTTGTTCATCTGCCTCAGACTTTGATTTGGCACTGCTGTGTTGTGCAGAGGTAGCAATCACATTTGCAAGCCTGGAACTAATTAAAAATGGAATATTTTAGATCAGTCATGGTGAGCGTGGCCAGATTTACAGGGAGAATACAAGGAGCTTAAGGAGGAGAGTGATCTAGCCTTTTAAAAATTTTCTTCCTTCAACATTGGTGCGTTACCTACAGGCCAACTCTGTTGGTCCTTTGCAGCACTATCTTTTCTGCACCCTCAGGCTGGGTGAAGTTGAGCTTTAAGAGGATACAGACGTTTCATGGTTTACTGCATTCCAGATGCATGGAGAATTGTCTCGAAAATCTGGCTGGCAAGACTTATTTACTTTTTTTTTTTTTTTCCTCATTTTTAAAGAGGGCACAATTGCCAAGCGTATCCAACAGTTTAATGAGACAATGAGTTAAAGGCTGTAGGGAACAGAAAAATCAGGATATCGGAACAAATCCAGGCAGGCAGAAAAATATGGCTCCATCTGACCCTGTAGAAGCCATGTGTCTGATACATGCACAGAATTCTGTAGACTCGTCATAGGTAACGCCATTATGTAAAACCCATCTGCTTTCCATGAGCCTCCCCTATCCTACTAACTCTGAGTTTGAGTGACTGGAGGGAGAGCTTGCCTGCACCCAGCTCTGAAGGGACACTGGGGAGAAAAGATTATCCACAAAGCAATTACGTGGTGGGTCACCATAATTTTCTCCGTGCTCAGCTCATTGTCTCCTAGGCTTTTCTGCTCCTGGCTGCCAGCTCTGCACCTGCGCCTTGCTGAGTCAAGCTTGGAAACAAAGAAAAAACATTGCACTCTCCTCCTGCGTAGTCAGGCTCATTATGGACGAGTGCTTTTTCTGCTTGTGTTGGCAGCCGGTGTGCAATGACACCAGTCGTGCACCAATTACACCACTCATCATGGTCTGATGGGCACATCGGGTTCTTGTCACTGCTGCTTTATGTCACCTGGTTGTTTCCAGAGCAGCACCTGGCTGTGAGTTCCTTGGGTCAGGATCTCCACACCATGTGCAGGCTGTTGGGTTA
This sequence comes from Alectura lathami, assembly GCA_013399715.1. Lineage (NCBI taxonomy): Eukaryota > Metazoa > Chordata > Aves > Galliformes > Megapodiidae > Alectura > Alectura lathami. The sequence goes on along the minus strand of VXAV01005515.1, from coordinate 555,824 downwards.
GCTCTCGATGGGAGAGTGCCTCAGCCCAAAGTAATGGCAATAATAAGGCTGTGCTCCAGATGTTCCCACTACAGGAAAACATAAAGCTTACCTGGAGGTTGCCATTCAGCTGTGACATTCATTCCAAAATGTTCATGAGGCAAAGCCTCTCACTGTTATACAGAAAAGCAATTTTTCAGTCCTG